>CAUYRT010106617.1:0-11390 GCA_963574885.1 Lepilemur ruficaudatus
AACAGAGACCATTTCCAATTAATCAAATCCTCGTCATAGACTTAAAATGTAGTGTATTCAGGTCTCAAACCAATCTCACATTGATAAACTTCATTAGAAACACTGAAATATTTTTCTACAAATAAAATTTGTAGAATTTTAAAATAAAATCACCTTAGTTTATGGTGGTTGAGACAGTTGTTACATTTTGGTTATTAAACAGCCTATGTATTGTGTTTTACTTAGTAAGAATAAGAGCAGGAGTCAATCCCACAAACCATGTGGCTATGATGGGAAGAGGATCACGCTACGATGATTAAAGCACTCTGATTAAAACACTTTCATGGGTTTTCATCATGTTTTAAATAAAATCTAAACTCTCACCATGATCTATAGCAATGCTCCCCAACATTTTTGGCACCAGGGACTGGTTTCATGGAAGACAGATTTTCCACGGATGGTGTATTGGGGCGAGGCGAGAAATGTGGAGTGGCTGTAAATACAGATGAAGCTTCACTAGTTCACTTGCTTCTGTCCAAGTATTCAAAAAAAATGGATGGAACAAAAAAAATGGATGGTATCAGGGAAAGGCTGGAAGTGAATGAAAGCTAGATAGGCAGTCAACAGTGTCCACTCTAAACAGGCTCATGCAAACCTTGGATCCATTAGAAGTGAGAAAGGAGGCTCAGAGTGGACAGGGTGTCATTAGGGAGGACAGAGTAATGTGAAATGGGGTCATAGAGTAGACAAAGATCAACTCTTGTAGGTATTATAGATCTGCAGTCTCCATCTCCCAGGCCAGCGACCAGTACTAGTCTGCAGCCTGTTAGCAACTGGGCCACAAGAGATGAACAGCAGGTGAGCTAGTGATGCTTCATCTGTATTTACAGCCACTCCACATTTCTCGCCTCGCCCCAATACACCATCCGTGGAAAATCTGTCTTCCATGAAACCAGTCCTTGGTGCCAAAAATGTTGGGGAGCATTGCTATAGATCATGGCGAGAGTTTAGATTTTATTTAAAACATGATGAAAACACATGAAAGTGTTTTAATCAGAGTGCTTTAATCATTGCAGCATGATCTGGCTGCAACGTGAGATAAATTGGGCTTGCGTGGTGGCAGCAGAAGATAGGGGTTCATCACTGAGTCATTTGGGCGTATATTCACTTCATCGTTCTAAATTTCATTTACCATGTTTTAAAAGAGAAGTAATTCAACTACGTTTTTCAAAGGGTTGTTATAAGTTGTAAATGAAAAATGTGTAATAGTGCTTTTGAGGTCTGTGTTAAACAAATGGTTATAAACATAAGTATCTCTTGTTCAATCTCGCTCAATTGTCTTCTCAGAATCTCATCTGTCCAGACCAGCTCCATATTGATCGCTCTTTCCTCTGAGCGTCTATGATTTTTCATGCCTGTAAAAATCATTTTAGTCTAATTTTTATAACAGTATAGAGTAGTGGACACATGTATAGTACATTATATAATTTTTAAAGTTTTCAAATATACACCTTTACATATATCAATTAAGTGGTATGCATGTATCTTTAATCAGATTTTTTTCTTTTATCTTTTTCCTTTTTTATTGATACATAATATTTGTACATATTTATGGGGTATGTGTGGTATTTTGATACATACGTACAATGGGTCATGATCAGCTAGGGTATTTAAGATATTCATTAGCTCAAACATTTATCATTTCTTTGTATTGGGAATATTTCCAGTCTTCTACTTATTTTGAAATATACAAAATGTTGTTAACTATAGTCACCCTATTGTGCCATCAAACATTAGAGCATTTTCCTTATATCTAACTATACGTTTGTACCCATTATCCAACCTTTCTTCATCCTCCCTACACACACACACACACACACACACACACACACACACACATACACATCCTTCCCAGCCTCTGGTAACCATTATTCTACTCTCCACTTACATGAGATGAACTTTTTTAGCTCCCACATGAGTGAGAACATGTGATATTTGTCTTTCTGTTCCTGCCTTATTTCACTTAACATAATGACCTCAAGTTCCATTCATGTTCAACCAGATTTTAAGTGCAAGACACACATCAAAATTTCTAGTACAGTGTCTGGCACAAAGAAAGTACTGAAAAATTATGAGTTTTTGTTCTTTCTTTGGGATCCAGCCCCTGTTATACTATTCCCCTTCTCCCTTCCCTAATAAACTAGCCTAGGTTGACTACAATGAAGAAAAGAAAAATAGGCACTTAATAAGTAGTTATTGAAAGAATTGGGCACATATATGAATAATAGAAACTTTAAAATTGGTAGTGCTAAAAAGGAAAAAAGAAAATGATAAAGAAACTTCAAATAAAAACAATACCATTTTTGTTGCATATTCATTAGCTTAGAATGGTTAATAGATTTTAATGAATTCTAAACTATTATTTAGGCTTTTTCCCAGAAGTTCCTCTAGGAAAAGCTGGAAATAGAACTAGACATAGTCAATGGTAAGTTTTGAGTTTGAGGAAGACAGAATAATCCATGGAAAAGTGCCAATATTTTACATACTTATTTAGAAATGCAATGCATTTTCAAAACAAGTGGGCAGAGCAAAGCCCACATGCCAAGGAATGAGTCATTCAAATGTATACACTGCACCTACTGTACATGCGCATGGAGCTGTAGCATTTGACTTTCTCAAACACTCTAGTTGAGACATTAATAATCTAAATCATCCCAGATTAAACAGTTCAGACCCTGAATGAATTTAAGCCATGTAAAGCAATAAACTTTCAAGATAAAAGACAAATAAAATGGCAGAGCTCACTGAAAAGCCATGTGCAGACCACGTTTATGTTTGATTTATTGAACAAAGGGTGAAGGCAGAAAGCCCCTTTTGTTACCCTCGTTTGGTAATATTAATAGTTAGTAAAATAATATACTGCATGGTGTTAAGAAATAAACATTATCAATTTTCTTGAGCAGAATGCAGCCTAAACTCAATTTAGGACAAGTTTCAAGAGAAAAGCTAACTGTCATAAAAAAAATAAAACAAGATCAAAATGTAATACAAATATGCTTTATTACTTTGCAAATGCAGAAAAGGCTGAGGGTTCATAATCAGGTAATATTTAATGCTTAATTTTATTTTCTATGGTACCTCTACAAGCTATCTCTCATAAAAAAATATTAAGAAGACACATTTCAATATCACATAATTAAAATAAATGTTGGTTGCCATATTTTGCTTACTTTGCTTTTGTGATTCATACATTTCCCTGAACACATAGTTAAAGCAATATATGCTCACTGGGAGAAGCATCGTCATCCCTACATGCCCCACAAATCATCTACAAAAGTGTTGCATGCAATACCATTTACTTAGAGCAAATGGTTGCTTTTCTATTAACATATTATTTATGAGAACATCAGATGCAATCTGCATACTAATATAGTCTTGTATTTCACAGAATTACCCATATGATTTAAGCGGTTTTCTCTCTCCCCACAATCACCACTTCCCTCCACCCTCAATTAGTTCCATCTTCACTTAGATCTCTACCGTGCAAGTATCCGTCTACCTATGGCTAAAATAGTTGAAAAATAGCCAAGGAGAAATAATTCAAACCACAGAAACATTCTAAGCCCTGACAATTCCAGATTATCTTTCATTCAATCACTTTTTTCCCACAATCGATCCATCAATAAACAACAGAGCCATCACCATTCAAACAATGTTAAAGTAAGCCCTTACATAGACCTATACAAGGATAGATTGCCAAATTCATGAAGAGCAAATTAAAAATAATGATATTTACATGCTAAAGAAAAAATTCACGTCTAGAAGCAAGGACCCCGAGTATATTATCTCAGAACAACAAGATATTGTGTTGTTTTTATTTGACAATATTCATATGCATATCATGCACCAAATAATC
The DNA here is from genome assembly GCA_963574885.1 of Lepilemur ruficaudatus. Taxonomy (NCBI): domain Eukaryota; kingdom Metazoa; phylum Chordata; class Mammalia; order Primates; family Lepilemuridae; genus Lepilemur; species Lepilemur ruficaudatus. Next base: position 3,896 of record CAUYRT010106617.1, read on the forward strand.
ATGTTTTAGTGTGTATCTTCACCCAAATGCATACAACCTGCAATAGTGTTTAAAGTGTATTATATGTCTTAGACTCATCTTTGAGAAGAACAGATATGCAGGATAGAGTTTGGCATTGTTACAACTCAGTGGCATGGTGCCAGACTCTGCCTAGCAACCTCTCCACATCACAAATAACATAGCAGTGTACTGGATAGTTTGAGGAGAGCAACTCACAATAAAAATTTACATAAAATAAATGACTTTATAAAGGGCAAACATAGTCATCTGCTTAATGTACTATACTGAGGTCCACTAAGGATTTTCATAAACAACAAAAATGCAATATAACTTGAATTCTGATGACTAAAACGCATTTCATTGTATGATAGTTGTGTAGTTTTAATATACAGTCGTCTTTGTGCATGTTATTCTGTCAAAACTGTGATTCCCCAAGGTATTTATACACTGTCATAGTGAAATATACTCCAGTAAAATAAATACATTTTTAGTGATCAATTAGACTTGGGATCCTTAAGCAATTTGCTAACTAAGCTGCACTAACTGAAAGAAATCACTGATTTTTCATGATCTGTGTGCTCCTGTGAGACATGCTATTATGGACAGAATTTTGTGCTCCTAAAATTCATATGTTGAAACCCTAACCCCCAAAGTGATGGTATTTAGAGATGGGGCTTTCGGGAAATAATAAAGTTTAAATGTGGCCCTCATGCAGGATTAGTGTATTTAGAAGAAGAAACACCAGAGTGCGCTCCCTCTCTGTCTCTCTCTCTCTCTCTCTCTGTTTCTCTCTCACTCTCTCTCTCTCTCTCTCTCTCTCTGCCAAGTTAAGACACAGCAGGAAGGCAGCCATCTATAAGCCAGGAAGACAGTCCTCAACAGAACCCAACCATGCTGGCACCTGATCTTAGACTTCTAGCCTGCAGACGCGTAAAAAAATAAATTTCTGCTGTTTAAGCCACCAAATCTATGATTTTTTGTTACAGCAGCCCAAGCAGACTAATACAAGACCTCTATGGGAACATAACTTTTGCATAATATATAAGAATATCCTCAAAAATTATACACTCTTTGCATTTCCTCATGGTCATTTTCACCATTCTTAACACATTCATGATTTTTAAGACTCATATTCTCATTGTTTACACATTATCTTTATTCTTATAGATTCGGTACATTAGAAACTTTTTCCATGAGTCTATTATTTCTAGACTAAATAATAAAACACTTAAAATTACATAAATGAAATGTAGAACAATGTTAATCTTTAGCATCAAAATTTACTTACCCAGCCAAACTCTTTTCAAGGTTTATAAGGCAAGAAGTAATCTTTAAAGTAAAATTTCAAGACCAGAGTAGAAATTTCAATAAGTTTATACATAAAAATGTGGGCATTTTAAAGAAACCACCAGACCAGATGGATTGACCAAAGGTTTGCCTGGGACCATCCTGGTTTTAGCACTGAAAATCCCCTATTACAGGAAGCCCCTAGTCCAGGGAAAACCAGGAAGGTTGGATATCCTAACAGTACATTACTATGTCCTTTTTACTGCGGGGCATAAAATAGCTACAAATCTAATTTTCTAAGTACCTAGAACAAATAGAGATTTTTATGATTACATATGTATCTGCATCAGATAGTAATTGACCTTTTTCCCATATAAATTTTAGAACCTTAAAACTAAAAGTCACTCTATAAAGTATTGCCCAATACCTATAAGTAATATATAAGAATATAATATATCCAAAGGTCCAGATGTGCTTTGATTTAAAAATGTCTGCTTGACAATTGATCTATAAACTGGTATATTTGAAATAGAATTAATATCTATCGTGCTTATAAATCCAATCCCAGACATAGGTGGACATTTAAAAAAAGTAAAACAACCTTTTTTCTGAATTTGAAGGTAACATACTGCAAATACTGATAAAATAAATTTAAAATTAAAAAAGAAAATTTAAATTACAATGAACATTTTAATTAGTGCATACTCTTCTAGTATGTCTATATATGTAAATATACATGTATGCATACAAAAACATATGCATATTGGTCACTTGAGGGTAGGAGTTTGAGATTAGCCTGGACAACAGAGGGAGATCCTGTTTCTACAAAAAAAAAATAAGAAAAATTAGCTGGGCATTGTGGCACACACCTGTAGTTCCAGCTACTCAGGAGTCTCAGGCAGGAGGATCACTTAAGCCCAGGAGTTCAAGGTTGTAGTGAGTTATGATCAGAACATTGCACTCCAGCCTGGGTTACAGAGCAAGAGTTTGTCTCTAAAACAATATATATATCTATGCATAGATGTGTGTGGAGGGGGTTGTAACCTATGTTTTTTCATGTAATAGTGTATGATAAAAAAGAAACTTCTCATGCCATTAATGATTTTTACTCAACATTGTTTAGCAGGGCTGCATAGTATTACGTAGTATGACTGATGAGGTGATTTATTTTACTATATCCCAATTTGAACATATGTAATGTAATTTTCCCATTTTTTACCATTATGAATAACAAAGCAGTAAATATCCTTATGGTAATCATTTAGGTACATCTCTGAATATTTTATATTATCAAACAATTTTGCTACTTTGATTTTATCTAAAAGGTATGAATATTTTTAAAGGCTTTTATGTATATTATGCCTAATTATCCTAGAGGCTTGCATATTCAAAAATACTGGGCATTGTTATATTTTAAAAAGATCTTGAATGCTTCATAGTTACGTAAAATTGTATTAATGAGTAAAAATATTTTTATTTAACAAAGCATGTATGATGTGCTATTTATAAAAGACCACCTCTAGCTATCTTTTCATCATTTGCATAGAGAAATGTTTGAGAAAATTTTCACCACATTTTGATGATGGTTATTTCTAGGTGGCAGAGATTTTGAGTGGTTTTTTTTTTTTTTAGTTTTCTATTTATAGATTTCTTATTGTCTTTCTAAATTATTTATAAAGAACATGCAGCAGTTTTTTAAATATTTCATTGAAAACACCCCCACCCTATGAACTCAAAAGATTAAAATACATTGACAAGTGAGGGGTGTGGTGGCTCACACCTGTAATCCTAGCACTCTGGGAGGCTGAGGCAGGAGGATTGCTTGAGATCAGGAGTTCAAGACCAGCCTGAACAAAGGTGAGACCCAGTCTCTACTAAAAATAGAAAAATTAGCTGGGCACAGTGGTGTATGCCTGCAGTTCCAGCTACTTGGGGGGCTAAGATAGGAGGATTACTTGAGCCCAGGAGAATGAGGTTGCCATGAGTTATGATGATGCCACTGCACTCTAGCCTGGGTGACAGAGTAAGACTCTGTCTCAAAAGAAAAAAAAATGGACAAGATTCATTTCAATAGATGCAGAAGAAGCATGTGATAAAATCCAGTACCCTTTCATGATAAAAGAAAAAAAAACCTTCAACAAACTAGGCATAGAAGGAACAATACCTCAAAATTATAAAAGCCATATATGACAAACCCACAGCCAACATCATACTGAATGGGGAAAAGTTGAAAGCATTTCCCCTAAGAACTGAAATAAGACAGGTTGCCCACTGTCACCACTTCTATTCAACATACTACTGTAAGTCCAAGCCAGAGCAATCAAGCAAGAGAAACAAATAAAAGTTATTCAAATTGAGAAAGAAGAGATCAAATTATCCCTGTTTGCGAACAGCATGATCTTGTATCTAGAAAACCCTAAAGACTCCACCAAAAAACTCCTAAAATTGATAAATAAATTCAGCAAAGTCTCAGGTTACAAAATCAATGTACACAAATCAGTAACATTTTTATATACTAATAATAGTCAAGCTGGAAGTCAAATCAAGGACTTACTACCATTTACAATAGCTACAAATAACATGAAATACCTAGGAATATACTTAACCAAGTAGGTAAAAAGGAGAACTACAAAACACTGATGAAAGAAATCATAGATAACATAAACAAATAGAAAAGCATCCCCTGCTCATGGGTTGGCAGAATCAACATGGTTAAAATGTCCATACTAAAGTATTAATAATTTAATTAATAATACTAAAGTATTAATAATTTATAGATTCAATGCATTCCCCATCAAAATATCAACATCATATTTCCCAGATCCAGAAAAAATAATTCTAAGCTTCACTTGAAACAAGAAAAGAGCCTTGTTCTTGGAAACAAGAAAAGAGCCTGAACAGCCAAAGTATAGTATTAACAAAGTTCAAACTATACTACAATGTCATAGTATCTAAAACATTCTGGTTATGACACAAAAATAGAGACACAGACCAATGGAACAGAACAGAGAACCCAGAAATAAAACCATATAGCTAAAACCAACAGATTTTCAACAAAGCAAACAAAAACACACTGGAGAAGGAAGCCTTATTCAACAAAATGGTGCTAGGAAAACTGGATAGCCACATGCAGAAGAATGAAACAGGACAGCTATCTCTCACCAATATCCAAAAATTAATGTAAGATGGATAAAAGATTTAAATGTAAGGCATGAAACCATAACATTTCTAGAAGAAAACATAGGAAAAACTTCTCTAGACATTGGCCTAGGCAAAAAATTTATGACTAAGACCCCAAAAGCAAATACAGCAATAACAAAAATAAATAAATGAAAATTAATTAAGTTAAAAAGCTTTTGCACAGCAAAGGAAATGATCAAGGGAGTAAATAGACAAAGTACATAATGGGAAAAAATATTCACAAACTATGCATCTGATAAAGGGCTATTATCCAGACTCTACAAAGAACTCAAACAAATCAGCAAGAAATAAAAACAAGTAACTCTATTAAAAAGTGGGCAAAAGAAATAAACAGAATTTTTTCAAAAGATAAGCAAATGACAACAAACATATGAAAAAATGCTCACATAACTAATCATCCAGGAAATGCAAATTAAAACCACAATAAGATAAACCTTACCCCTGTCAGAATGGCTATTATTTAAAAGTCAAAAAATAATAGATGCTGGTATGGATGCAGAGAGAAAGGAATGCTTTGTTGGTGGGACTGCAAACTTGTACAATATCTATGGAAAATGGTATGGAAAGTCCTCAAAGAAATAAATGTAGACTTACTACTCAATCCAGCAATCCCACTACTGAGTAACTACCCAAAGGAAAAGAACTCATTTTATAAAAAAAAGACCCCTGCACTTGAATATTTATCACAGCACAATTCACAATTGCAATGATGTGGAATCAACCTAAGTGCCCATCAATTCATGAATGAATAAAGAAATATGGTGTGTGTGTGTATATATACACACACACACCATAGAGTATTACTCAGCCATAAAAAGTAATGAAATAATGTATTTTGTAGCAACTTGGATGGAACTAGAGACTATTATTCTAAATGAAGTATCTCAGGAATGAAAAAACAAATACCACATGTACTCACTAATAATTGAGAGCTAAACAATGGGCACAGACAGGCACAAAGAGATGCTAAGGACATTGGAAACCAAGAAGGATGGAGGGCAAGGGGGGAGGGATAAAAACTTACCTATCGGGCACAATGAACGCTATTCTGGTGATGGGCACACTAAAAGCCCTGTCTTAAGCATTATATGAGGTATTTATATAAAAAACATTTGTACCCCCTTAATATTTTGAAATGTAAAAACAATTATAGCAATTATAATTATAGTAAGAATAGGTACTCTGAAATTTTTGAATATCATTCACCTAAAAGCATCAACCCATTTTATTATTAGTTATGATCAAACTGGTAGTTTCTATGCCTTTCCCCTAAGTACAAAATTGATCTACATATAAAAACCTGGTCCAACTGTCCTTAACAAGACAAAATAAAAATATATGAAATAATCAAAACAAACCTTAAGGAAAGAAATGTTTATACAAGTGAAATAAATGTATCTTGGCCCTTAATCCTTTGAATAACCTAATCAATTTCAACTGGCTATCTAGCCATTTGGCATTTATAATTAGCATACAGGTAAAACACAATGCATTCTGAAATGCTGCTGCATATTGGTGCCATCTGTCAAGTAGTATATGCATATCAAATTATTTTGTTGCCAACCTCTCCTTTACTCACTCTTCCCTCTCCATAATATGTGCAATAGGAAGACAGTCTAGTGGTTAGGTGGTATCAACCTTATCAGTAGTTCTTTTTCAACTATGGAATCAATTAAGTTTCTTGACTATCAGCAACAGAACTTTGCTCCATCTAAATTAAGTAAAATACATGTTATTAGACTAAAGCAAAAGATGGTTTTTACAAGCATTTGGTGGAGTGGGCTGCTCTAAGATCAGCAGGACAAGTCTGGAAGGCCAGACATGGATGGCCAGAACACAGGGAGCCACGAAAAACAGGAAAACAGAGGATGTTGGAACAGCCTGGCCAGCATGATGTTGACCTTGTTGCTGAGATCAATAGGCTCTGACCATTTCCTCAATTCCTCTATGAAGATTTAGTTTCTAAAGAGACAGCATTCCATGGACCAAGCTTAGATCATGTGATTGCCCCTTAGCTATTAATGTGACATGTTGGCAATTGGAAATAACTGTGCATCATGAATACCCATAGTAGCAGAGGGGCAATCTTCACATAAATTCAGGGCATAGTCAAAAATGAGAATAGCTTTTGGACAACCAACAATGATGAATGTTCACTGCAAATGAGTGAATTTAGTACCTATCATGCCTTCTTCCTTTGACTCATACCCTAACTCTCAGATTAGCCTTTTTTCAAGCTGAAGATTGCAACAAATAAGTGAGTCATAAAATGAATTCAATGGATCATAACCACCTATTTAAAAGAAAATTCAATGGAACAGAAAATATGAGAGCATATTGCAGATAGGACGTTTGTGATACTTCTGTTTGTTTCTTTTATATATGCCTATGGAATATGTGCGTGTTTGTGTGTATGTGTAAATGTAGTTGGGGTACAATGTTTGAAAAAACTTTGTCCTAGTCCTTACTAGCAATCTGTACAATAAACAACTATATGCACTCCCTAACCTAGACCATAAGTAGCTTATGATACAAAGTGATTTCATCATTTATATCATCACATATGGTCATTAAATTTACTTCATTAGGACAGATAATTTATGAAACCCTTTATTCGATCACAAGTATTTACCACCTTATCTGAAATCTTCCAGTGTCAGAAGTGAGAAAATTCCCAACATGGCAATTTTTTATCATGAATATTTTTATGTAAGTGTAATTTTATTAGCTTATGTGAGATAGTCAACTCTTGTTTCTTCCATAACATTTTTCCCAATTGTTGTAATCTGTACTGATTACTCTCCTTTGTCTGAACTTCTTTGACAATTAACTTTCACATAGCTGTAACACACCTCAAAATGAGACAGGGGCCGGGCGCGGTGGCTCACGCCTGTAATCCTAGCACTCTGGGAGGCTGAGGCGGGCGGATAGCTCAAGGTCAGGAGTTCGAAACCAGCCTGACCAAGAGCGAGACCCCGTCTCAACTAAAAATAGAAACAAATTAATC
>CAUYRT010106620.1:0-35996 GCA_963574885.1 Lepilemur ruficaudatus
CATCCCCTCTCCACTGGTTTGAAACGCCACTTTTAAAAATCGTATATTAATTTGTTATATGTACTTGGGTCCACTTATTTAATATAACTTTTAAATTATCTTTTATTTTGTCTGCTTTAATGCCAGTATCAAATTGTCTTACTTAATATAGCAATACAGTATGTTTTCTTTTATGATAGTGCAAGCCTTTCCTCAAGAGTACTCTTTGATAAACTTGTTTTCACAATTTATAGTCACTTGTTTTTCCATATGGATCTTAGAAAAATATGTAGGTCTTATCATATCATACTTGATAAAAATAGAAAATTCATGGTTCATGAAGGATAGTCAAAGAGAGCTACTCAGCATCTGAAATGTCACGATAAATGGTAGCCTAATTCCATTGTTTTCCATTTACTGATTTAACAAATATTTATTGGGTATCAAACACTGTGCTAGGGAAGGTTCCTGTTCTTGTGAATCTACTATCAATAAACAAGTAAACCTGCTGGCAACAAGTAAATATAATAATAAATGTACAAATACAAATCACTCTAGATTCAGTGAAGCAAACTGTTAGTGCAATGACAGGAAATAACAGGGGATGGGGTCAGGAGACCTGCCCAGAGAGGAGGATGGGCCTTTCTGGGACGATGATACTCAGAAGGATGAGTCAGCTGAAGGAAGGACAGGGAGAGGAGAGTTCCAGGCAAAGGGAAAGGACTTTGGGGGTAGGAAAGAACTAAGCCTATTCCAGGAATGAGAGAAGAGTAGGTGACTGGGAGGAAAGTACAAGAGGAAGCTGGAGATGCAGCAGGGGACGTTGTATGCAGGAGGTCTGAGACCACCGGAGATGCAGCTGGCTCCATCAAGGAGACTGAGGCTAAGATGAACAGAGAAAGTAAATTATTATTAGTGAGCCATTGTGGACTTTCATTAGGATTATTTCTGCAGTTAGAAACTTGAATTCACTCGTTGCATGTGTTACTTACCAGCCCTAGTAAAGCCCTTTTTGGCCAGTTGCAAGAGGCCCTTCTTTTTCAGTATGAAGCTGGAGCCAATAAAAATACTGGAACTTACTGCCAGTACCAAGCCCACATAAAGACTGTATTTGTTTTCTACATTTGCTGAAGTGCTCAAGTTGGTTGTGCTGGAATTCAGGTCTGTGTAGAGGACAGGAAAAGCCAGCAGCTGTGACACATTTGTGATCTCACACCATGCCTGGGAGGAGTTCGGACAGACCAGAGACAGCACGTAGCCTGGAAAAAAGGAAAAAGGGAAATGTCAAGAATGAAAGGGAGAGGTAATCATGTTTACACACTTTCTGCCGGAAGCAGAGCCTTGAGTGGACGGTACTGAAACGCTTTATTACTGTATGCAGAGAAGTGCCTAACAGGTGGTCCACAGGCCCGTAAGACATTTTCAGTTTGGCTTGCACAGGTTCCTAAAAATGATTTTAAATTGTTTAGTTGTCACCATTTAAAAATGAGAGATTTCACGTGAAAGCCTGGATTCCTCTTGTAAGTTGGGAGATCTCGCAATACTTGGGTCTTTGTCCAGCATAACAGCAACCTGCTAGAGCAGCAAGGAACTCTTTAGACCTGGCTTGCGCTCAGCCATTCATCCCAGTCGCACACGTCCACTTCACTCCGTCACATCATCAGCCTGTCTCCCTGAAAGCAGGGTTCGGGAGGCCCGAGTGTAAGAAGAGGGCACCGCAACCGCGTAGGTCTAGAAATCACCACAGTGCGGGAAACCTAGCCACCCTACTGGTGGGGTATGAACTGTGCATTTCAGAAAATATCTTTTAAAGTGAGTTTAGTTTTCTGTCTCACTTTCCCTGAAGAAAATTATTTTTCAGATCTATTAATCCACCTTCTCCTAAATAAAACAGAATTTGATAGAAAAATGAATTAAACATCTGTAGGCTTCAACGAATAAGATTCAAATATAAGCATGTAAACCATTGAACCAGACCCATTATTGTAAGGGCTTTGGAATTTTGAGGCTAAACACAAAAACACAAAATGAAACTATTTTAACGCTGCATAAGAAATTTTTATAGTCTGTTCTCTACTTGAAAAGCTACCAACCAGGTGACATTGTGACAAGATGTTCTGTCTTCTCATCTTTTCCATTTTAAAAAGGCAAATACGAATTACTCTAAACAGAAAAGGGGTAAAGGAAAATTAATCAGATACAATTTGGGAATTCAATTAAAAAATCGGTTTTACATTTTAAAAATCTTAAAGCATATGAACAAAGAGCAGTTTGACTAAATGATGTCTTAGCAACAAAACTTCCAAGTGGATCTGTACGTCCCTGGCAAAGCATTATGAAGCCATCTGAATTTTACCACATACAAAGTTAAGAAACAACCACAAAGTTCATATCTGGGAAATAACAAAATAACTGAAATCAAGGTTTTCATGACTATTTCATTTATCTTTGTAATTCGAAAATGAACCAACTTTGTTTCAGAGATATAGAATAAATTTTGAGTCAGACTTCTAAATAGTCCAAGGAGAATTCTGTTACTTCAGGGATTTCCTATAATACTGGGGAATTTTCAGGCAGGCTGTTTTAGTAAGAACTACTGCAAGTTTTCAAGCAAGCTAGTCCTTAGCAATCTTGTTCCAAACATTGTTCATCAAATCTAAGTCCCAAGAATGGAAAGTGCTGTGTATATTTCTGTTAGTAAGAATTTGGATTACGTTCACTCCTGAGAAAGCATCTGACCTGACTTTCCAGTGAATTGCACGGCTGCATTCATGTCATTTACTACGTAGTTAACATAACCATTCCAAAACTTCATCTCTAAAATCAGCGTGGGTGGGTCTCATTCCAGTGAAACAATATTCCTTCTGAGCTGTTGACACGGCAAAATGCTTCCGACATTTTAGGGGCTGTGGGGGCAGAGGGTGAAAAGGGAGGGCAAATAATCTGTTGCGTTTTGTGGGTTCTCACTGTAAGTGGCAGGCATGAACGCTGCAAGTTTTATGGCAGGAAAATAGTAAAAGTCTTATCTGGTTACTGACCTTAGAACTTAAATTGTTTTATATTTTGGGAACCTGTTAGGGAGGAAGCCTACAGTAGATATGAGAGAGGGAGGGAGGGCAGGAATGGTAGCTTGGTGGGCATGCAGCGGCCTAGAAGAGAAGGCGAGAGATGGTATGGCAGATGGGTGTGTGGGCAGGGACTTCTTCGAAGTGTTTTAGAAGAATCAAAGATATCTCAAATCAGAGTTGGCTTCTCAAGATCCAGGTAAGCAGAATAATTACCCAGGGAGTGTAATCCAGGCTTTATTCAACATAGAAAAAAAAATGTATTATATTCATCATTTTTCATGTTAATAGACATTACCAATAGCCCTCTTAAAGGGACTGTACCAATTTATACTCCTGCCAGCAGGGAACATTTATTACTTCTTTGATGTTGTTAATTGTTCTAAATATTGAGTAATGAATATTTAGGAAATACATGTCAGTTATAAAGAAAAATAATTCAATACACGCCAATGTGTCAACCACCTAATTGAAGAAATAAAATATCACCCTTCAAAGGTAACAACTATCCTGATTTTCTTTTTATCATTCCTTTGATTTAAGAACATGATTTTCTCTACATGATTATATCTTTACATAATAGTTTAGCCTTTTTTTTTTTTTGCCTCGCATAAAAATGTGATCATACAGAATGTATTCTTTGGTAACTTGCTTTTGAGATTTATCACTGTTGATGTATATGGCTTGTTTTTTTTTCTACTCTTCTATAGAACTGTATTGTATGACTATTCCACACCTAAGTTTTCTATTTTATAGTTGGTGGACATTTAGGTAATTTTCGGTGTTTTTGCTCTTACAAACAGTACCTCTAATGTTCTCATGTTATATCAAACTATATGAAATTGATGATATTTGAAATTTTTTGACCCTACAAAAATAATAGTTTCATATGGTTCAACTTAATACTTTTCTTCTATGTACAGGTATAATAGTTTACACACACTTTAAAATTTAAAAACAGTTAAATATTCTATAGATTATATACCTTTTTCTACCTTAAGCTCTACTACTATCTATAATCATGGGCAAGTTGAGTAATCACTCTTGGTTTCAGTTTCCTCATCTGTAAAATAAGGGAGTTTGACTCAATGATTCTAGAGTTCGATCATAATGTATCTTTGTTCCCAAAGTTGCTTGCAACCCTGCTGGCTCATAAATATTGCTGATGGATCAGTTCTAAACTCACAGGCACTGATAGCTAGAAGACATTTTAAAGAAACCGATGCCAAGACATTAAGTAACACTGGTCAAAGTTATGTAACTGCCAAAACCAAGGCCAACTAACCCAATTCCCGGGCCAGTAGTCTTTCTATTTCAGAAAAGTAAAAACACAAAGTACAATTAAAGGAAGTTGAAAAATATCAATGTTTATACAAAGGTGAAATGCTTTAAATAATGTGTCTAGTACTATTTGCCTATAGAGAATAATAATTCAAATTGTCCAGTTTATTACATGGAATAGAATATCTGGTTTCTGGAAGTCAGTGATGGCAGAGGTTCTTCCCCGATGTCGGGCTGGAAGTGACCTAGTGGCCAGTGGAACATCAGCAAAGGTGACATAAGGATAGATTTCAAATATGCTTATGTGGTTGGGTTTATACTCTTGCGATTCTCTGTGATTGCCTGAGGAGATGCTGCCCCTTCCGTCTGAGCCCTATAATGAAAATACATGGAGCAGTTCTGAGCTCATCCCACATGAAGGAGCCAAGACCAAGTGGACATGTAGTCTGAAGCAGAAAGATACCAAGGTGAACTCTGTCTAAATCAGTCAATCCTCAGCTGTCTACAGACCCCTAAGCAATATATACATAGTACACCTGCCTATTCATATTAGCATAGGAACTGAATGAGATCTCTTTATGTCCACTACAATTTATTCTCCAAACACCAGCCAGTGTGAATCAGATTATATCACCCCTCTTTCATCTCAATTATAACAAAAGCTCAACTTCTAACTAACCCTGAACTTTAAAGCTATACATGCTCTGAAACTGGCTCGTCTCTGACATCACATTGCATCATGCACCTGTAAAACAACACTAGTTATCCATTCATTCATTCATTCAACAAATATTTGAGTGCCTGCTGTCAGGCATTTTCTAGAAGCCAGGGATACAAACAATGCAACAAAATTCCTGCTCTCTTATATTCCAGTGAGGGGAAGGAGAATAACCAAGTGCGGAAACAACATCGTATGTTAAAAGTGCCATGGAAAGCAGCAAAAACAGCATCAAGGAATATTTTCAAATAGGATTAAACGGAAAAGCCTTTCTGCTGGCCATAAAAGCAAGAACCCTGAGGTGAGAATGTGCTTGAGGGATGCAAGGAATTGTGAAGGCTGTCACCAACTGTGGTGACAGAAGGAGATGGGATGAGATGTGGTTAAAGAGTAGCTGGGGCAAGACCAGGTAAAATGAGCCTTTGGAAAAGTAGATCTGATCTTATCATCTCTCCTTCCAAAATTCTATCAGGGCTTCCCTTTGCGTTCAGGAAAAATCCAGAATCCCCACCAAGGTCTACAAGGCCCTGTGGAATCTTGCCTCTAACTTGCTGTCTAATCTCATTCCGTGCTATCTCATTCCGTGCTATCTCTTCTGTTCCTTTCATAGATTATGTTCCTTCTCACTTAAAGATTTTTTAAAAAGTAGCTGCGACTTAGCCTGTTACAGAGTGCTGGCTGGCCTAGCTAGCTCCTTCTCATTCAATTGTCCCCTCCTTTGAAAGGCCTTCCCTACCTTCCCAACTGAAAGGGACATTTCTGTCACATCCCCCACTTAATACCCCTAATCAAATAAACATCCTTGTACAGCTTAATGGTTTAATAACAAACTCCATATGTGTTAAAAAAATTTTTTTAGATAATCTTGCTTTAGAAGGTCTTTTGAAGCATCCATGGTTTTCAAAGTCAAACCAAGTATGGAATTCATTTGTACTTCATAGAAGTTCAGTTGGAATGTTCTATTCTCAGACCTCATGACAGACACCTTGTCATTTGGGTCTCAGATAGAATATCAGTTTCTCTAAGGGGTCGTCTTTGAGTACTCAATCTAGCATCCCCATCACTCTCAATACATTATCCATGACACTTACCACCGTTGTAATGACCTTTTAAATTTGTTTCTTGCATATTATTTGCAATCTGGACAGTAAACATGAGAGCAGGGACCTAGTCCTAGAGCCTAGGACCAGACTGTCTTGCAAATACCTCTATCCTAGCACTTACGGTAGTGCTTGGCACCTGGGACTCTTGTTATCTGAATGAATAAATGAAAAACTGAACTTCTGTTTACCCCATGTCAGGCTCTGAACTGTGTGCCTCAAATGTAATCCCACCTACGCCTCTCCTCACCCACAACTGTAAACTGTAGGAATTATTCCCATTTTATAGACAGAGAGGCTTAAGGAGACTAAGTTACAGCTGAGAAGTCTGTCTCATGCCCAAGTCTGATCTCTTTCCAATACTGATAAAGTGGATTCTGATTTCTAAGGCTTTCTCACCAGCTTTCCGCACAATTTCCGATTAATCACAGGTATTGAGCTTGAACATGTCTTGTTGGAACTAAATGCACGAGCAAAGCAGGAAAAACATCCAGAAGTTCAAACAAGTGGGTGTGATCCACACACCCTCCTTCCTTATAGATCCTTGGGTAAACAAGGGTGAGTGTGTTCGTAACAGTGTGATTTAGAAATTATTTAGAAAAAAGGGCACAGAACCTGACTTTCTAGGATATAATTCCAGATACAAATGCCTTAAAAAAAAGTCTGTTTTTGAATTGTTCAGGCATTTTCTCTTGTTGGTGTCCCTTCTCTCCTTGCGGGCATAGTTTTGACAAGTTCTCTGACTCTTTTACTCTCTCCATCGGGGAATAAACCGCGGGAGCCAAGAGGAGAGAGAACCGCAGAAGTTGCCAGCAACTTCGTAAAGACGGACAGATAGTTCTCACCGCGCCGCTCATCGCCCCTCCGCCTTTACGTTACCGGGTAAATTAAAAGTCTGCCGTCCTGGTGATCACTGCCCCTCGTCACTTCAACCGACACCCCGGCCCACCGCATCCAGCCCGGGCGCGGCGACAGCCCGGGTCCGGGTCCCTGTCCCGGGCGGCGCCGCCGCGCGCAGCCGAGGACGGGCCCGAGAGACGCGGCGTCCCGGACCCGCGACCTCCGCCGCGTCGCGCCCTCTGCCCGCCGGGGGACGCGGGCGGCGCGCTCCGGGGTGACACCGAGTCGGAGGGAACGTCCTGTCCCACGGGCGCGGGAGAGCCGTCGTCGCGCGGCAGCCGGCGCGTCCCGGTCCCGCGCCGCGCGCGCCGCAGTCACAGGCGGCTCACGCCCTCGGCCGCCTCGTCGGACTCGGGGATCCCCGGAGGGCGGACCGTCCCCGGCCCCCGGGAGTCCCGCCACGGCCCGGCTGGAGGGTCATCGCCAGCGCCACCGCGCTGACAGTGGGTTATCCCTTCGGAGTCTCCGCAAGTACCCGGGACCGCGCACCCCGGCCTCCTCGCCGCCCACACGCTCACCTTCCCGGCAGGGCTCTCCGGGCGGCAGCCTCACCGGTCCCCCCATGGCCCCGCACCGGGTTTCCCGGCCTCACCCGGCGGGGCAGCGCCTCCCCCGGCACCTGCGTCGGGCGGAGCCGCGGGGTCCGGGCGTGGCGCGCCCTGGCTCCGCCCCCAGGCAGCGTCAGCCAATCGGGTGGCCGGGCGCGGTCTCCGCGCGAGCCACGCCCTCGGCGCCGCGGGGCTCTGGCTGCGCGCGGGTCGCCCGGTGAGCGCGCGAGGAGCGGCCGCCCCCGAGGACACGCGGACGCGCCTCGCGGGGCGCGGCGTCCCTGGAGCCTCGAGGAACCCGGGCGACGCCGGGGGATGCCGTGGGGCAGCGGCTGAGCTGAGGCCCGCGCCGGCTCTCGCCGGGTGGAAAGGTCCCGCGCTGGACTCCGGGCTCCGCCGGTCTGTACGGAAGCGCTGACCACGGACGGGGCCTCTGCGCCTGTCGCCGCGCGAAAGTTCGCTCCCGCGCTGAGAGCAGACTTTGCCCTCTCTGCTGTCATCAGCTTCTGTGTCCCTGCACGCGCCCTACATCCGCCCCCCATCCCGTAGCCAAGTGGCAAGTAATGCCCCCACCCCGCCCCATTTTCCGGGACCTGTAGTTATTTAAAACAAACCCTTAAGGGAAAAGCAATGCCCAAGCCGAAAAGACCCAATCCCACAAAATAACGATAGCTAGCAGGTACTTTATGCTGTGTTGTGTTTTGTTTTGTTTTTTGAGACAGAATCTTGCTCTGTCAGCCCGGCTAGAGTGCGTGACATCACCAGAGCTCACTGCAGCCTCCAACTCCTGGGCTCCAGCAATCCTCCTGCCTCAGCCTCCCGAGCAGCTGGGGCTACAGGCATGCCACAGCGTCCGGCTAAGTTTTCTTTTCTTTCTTTCTTCTTCTTCTTCTTCTTTTTTTTCTAGTAGAGACGGGGTCTCGCTCTTGCTCAGGCTGGTCTTGAACTCCTGACTTCAAGCAGTCTTCCCGCCTTGGCCTCCCAGAGTGCTAGGATTACAGGCGTGAGCCACGGTGCCCGGCCTACTTTATGTCTTAACTCATCAAAACAGCGTAGCGTATTAATTCCCAGTTTACAGAGGAGCGATCAGAGGCAGAGAGCGAGGTTAAGCAAGCTGACCAAGGTCGGACGGCTTGATAGCAGGCGTTTATGCAACAAGAAATGGGCACGATTCCTGCTCAAGCCTCGCTGGGGAGAGTGGGAGTGCCTTTGTGCTCTGGCACTGAAGACTGAAGGAAAATTCCTCCCCTCACCTAGCCTTTGCTCCAGGTAGTCATGAACAGTGCTATTAATTTTATTACCTAAGAATTTCATAGCACCTGCCTCTCAATCTTGCTTTTCTTGTTCTTAGGCTGATGAAGGAAGAGTTAAGAACAAATTAGTCAACATGACAATCTAAGGCACACACTTTTACGTGTGGATGGCTTTGCTGAGAAGGAATGGCCTGGGTAGGGAAATAGGAGAAAGTTGAAAGGGAGGGAAATCTATGCCAAATTTGGGTAACAATCCTTGAAACTTAGATTTCTTTTTAAATGTTTTCCTTGGACAGTACATTTGAAATTTTGCCTTCATCATAGATTGGCACGATCTCAGTCAGGCATTTATTATTTATTTAACAGACACATACAGCATTCCCTGTGTGGCAAGCACTATTATAAGCACTTTATATATATTTGGTTTTTAAATCTTCATGAGAATCCTGTGAGGCAGATCCTGTTATCCTCACTTACCACCCGGGAAAGAAAGACACAGAAATTAATTAACTCACCTGTCGACAGAAAGCTGGTAAGTGGGAAACTGAGATGCTAACCAAAAAAGTCCGGCTTCAGTGTTTGTTCTTAACCTATTTTGTAACTAGACGTTAAAAAAAAAAACCTATAAAAATGTAACTTTGAGGTTAATTTTTTTAAGATCTGAATTCCAGTTTCACATTAAGGCCTATTTTAGGGAGGAAACACTTTGTTGTAATTCTTGTTTTTCAGTTCTGAAAATAAACAGAAAACCCTTAGAAAAAAATGTTTTAACTTGTTTTAGATCACTGTTTTCCCAGTTTAAATGTTGCCTAGCAGAAATGTATAATGTATTCTCCTTCACTGTGTATTTCTAGATGACTGGATAGTATGCAGTTATAGCATTACAGACCGTCATGGGTAACATAAATTTGGGAGATTTTTATTTCCAATGAAAAGCATGTTGCTTATTTAAATAAAAAAAGACCATAAAAAAAAAAAATCTCCAAGTAGCCCATTCTGTGATTCTGGGAAAATTCCTTTTCTGACTCAAAACTTGGAAAGTAATGATAATAAGACCCTCTAAAATGTCAGCTCTTATTTATCTTTGTGTTAGGTCTGTAGACTCAGGGGTAATGGTCAAAATAATTAACAATTAGTAGAGCCTTAGGGTCTTCAGGTACAGGGCCACAAGGCTTTTGAGCCTGGGCCTGTCTGGGAGCATCCCTGCTGTGTGAAGACTTAACCCTTCAGTTGCTACCTGGGGAGGTCTGAGGTTCCTGAGGCAGGGGATGAGATGACCAGGCAAGAGGGGTGGTTGTTGGGGAGAGGACCTGAGGCTATTTGCAGAAATGTTACCATCCGGTCTAGCACTGTGCCTAGCCTCCTGTTGGTAATTTGTGATTCTTTATGTTTTTCTCAACCAGACTAGTTAGGAAGTTATCAATTTTATTAATCTTTCTAAGAACCAACTCTTACCTTTATTGATTTTCTTTATTGATTTTAAAATTTCATTCATTTCTGTTCTTATTATATTACTTCCATCCCTTTATTTTGAGTATAATTTGCTCTTCTTTTTCTAAATTCTAAGGCAAAAACTCCAAGGTGATTTTAAGCCTTTATTCTCTTTGAATACAAGCACTTAAAGCTAATATTTGTCTCTATTTAGTTTAAAATATTTTCCTTGTGATTTCTTTGGCCTGTGGATTATTTAGAAATGCACTGCTTGATTTATAAATATTTGGGGATTTTTCAGATTTTCCAGAAGGATTTCTGTTACTGATTTCTAATTTAATTCTGTTTTGGACACAGACCATGTTCTGTACAATAACAGTTATTTAAAAGTTATTGAGATTGGTTTATGGCCCAACATATGATCTATCTTGGTGAATGTGCATTCTGCAGTTATTGGGTATGGTGGTTTAAAAATGTCAACTAAAAATCTAGCTTATTACTGTTTTTAAATTTGTTCAATTAGTGAGAAAGGAGTGTTAAAATACCTGTAATTGTGGGGTTGTCTATAAATTTAGTGCTGTCAGTTTTTGCTGCATGAGTTTTTGAAACTTGGTCATTAGGTACATACACATACTATGTTTTTTCCTAGATAGACATACCTATGATAAGGTTTAATTTATAAATTAGACACAGAGAGTAGCAACAATAGCTGATAATAAAATAGAACAATTAGAACAATATATTGTAATAAATGTTATGTGAATGTGCTCGCTCTCTCTCAAGATACCTTATTGTAAGGTACTCACCTTTCTTCTTGTGATGATGCGAGATGATACAATACCTACATGATGAGGCGAAGTGAGGTGAATGACTTGGCATTGTGAGATAGTGTTAGGTTACTACTGACCTTCTGATGTGTCACACTTATGAATTGCTTACTTATGGAATTTTCCATTTAATATTTTCAGGCCATGGTCGATCTCGAGTAAATGAAACTGTGGAAAGTGAAACCACAGATAAGGGTGGTCTACTGTATCCTTTACCCTAGAGCTAGTTTAGCCCTACTGCTAAGGTGTGGCTTTTTATGTGAGCTTTAGTAATGCCTGGGGTCCTCAATGGATCTCTGTACTCTACAGGTAGGAACTTGAATGTCCCAGGTCTGTATGTGAGCTCTGGGATTATTTCACCTTTAGTACCCTGGCAGTTACTCTTTGCCAAGCCTGAGGGATTTCAGCCTGTGCATGTTCAGATTAACATTCCACCAAAGACTTGAGAAGACCTCTCTGCAGCTTTCTGGCTCTTTCTCTACTTCGCTTCCTTCTCCCTAGTACTCTGCTCTGCAAATTTTAGTTACTTCGAACTCCAAGATCATATTTCTGACTCCTTAACTAAGCAAGATTGCTGGGCCCTGCTTGGTTTCGTTTTTCTCGTGTCACAGTTCAGAAATTGTCTCTGGACAGGGTTCAACTTGGTTTTTCTCCCTTTTCTTGAGTATCATAACTTCTATGTTGCTTGTTGCCCAATATTTTGAAAACAGTTGTTTCATACATACATTTTTATCTGGTTTGGAGGCAAGCTACTTTCTCGTGAGCAAAAGCTAAGGCCATAGTATACAGATGGTTCCTGACTTACGATGGTTCAACTTGGGATTTTTGACTTCATAGACTTACGATGGGTTTATTGCAGTATTAAATTTACTTTTGACTTACAATAGTTTCAATTTACGATGAGTCTATTGGGGTGTAATACCATTAAGTCTAGGAGCATCTATAGTTGGTGTGAGCCCACTGCAATGTTTGAACATAATATGTAAAATTCATGATTTATTTCTGAACCTCTGATTTTATCAGTTATATTGAGAAGCAAATAGTGCAGTTTATCCAAGTAGAAATTAATAAAAATGGTTAAAATCTACAGTGACTCAGGAAGTATTATATTATGTAATGGCACTACTGTCAATTGAACACAAGTAATGTAAAACCTTGATTATCACAATATATACTTAGTATTTTCTCTGAGAAGGCAAAAAAGTAAATAATAAAAAATATGGAGTAACTTACCATTTATGTATATCTCTACTGTATTATTAATATGAGCATCCCTGGTCCATCAACAACCCCACTCAGACATGTATAATAATAATTAAATCCAGTTGTCTTTGACATTTTGCCAAGTTTCAATCATATTAAAATAATTGCTTTATAGATTTTTTGATTTTTTTTTTTTTATCATGGAGGTATGTTTTTCAAGGTGAGGACAAAACCTCATTTTATTTAACAGTTTGTTAGCTTGATTTTAAGTACATAGGCCTTCATTTGTTTGCGTGCCCTGGTCCTGCTAATGGTAGGTGTGGGCTTGTGGGAGAAGTGGCAGCAACGATAAACTTTAGGAAGCTGGGTATCATGTAGACGATTTGGCATGTCTGAGAATGCTAAATCCAAAGCCAGTTTTGGCAACGGGCAATTGGCAACCACATTTCCACTGTAGAATTTGTACAAGTCTTTACGCATATTTAAGGTACGAAGTTACATAGTTTGAAATGTTTTCTTATTTACCTAAGAGATTTAAAACCTTAAAACCCTCAGGTACAACCACACTCTCTTCCCTGATAGGTTCCTTCTTCTCTACTCTGAATTTTTTTGAGTCTTTGTGTTTGGTTATGTTATTAAACTAGCAATTTAGTACTGTTACAGTGAATTAGTAGTTTTATAGTGAGCTCCAGGAGCTACCTCACAGTAACATCATACTGATCTTTATAATTACTGCCGTGGAGGACCAATTTGTGCCAGGCATGATGTGAAGGGTTTTCAGCTGATTATCTCTCATTCCAGTAAATGTTACTGGGGCACAGACGTGCGCAGCTCTTCATTTTCCAAACAGAACTCCGGATCTCTCACTACCCCAAGCCTGCTTTGCTTGTGTCATCAAATGGCAACCTCTTCTTTAGTTGTTTTAAGTTAGAAAATCTAGAGTCATCCTTGACTCCACTCTTTCACTCATACTCCACATCCAATCATTAGCAACTTATTGCTTCTGTCTTAAAAATATACCAGAATCTGACCCATTCTCACCAAGTCCATTTCTACATCCTGGTCTGAACCATGGTTACCTCTCACTGAATTACTGTAACAGCCTCCTACCAGTTCTCTATCTGATCCGTCTTCTATGACCTTAACTCCTTAACTCCCTCTTCCCCTTGCTTCCTCTAACTTAGCCAAACTGTTTTTCCTGCTTTTCTTTAAACATAGTCCTGTCTTTGCATATGTTGTTTTCTTGGCGGGCAGGCTCTTCCTCTGGAAGTGGGCATGGCCAGCTCTGCCATTTAGAGCTCTACTAAATGAGGTCTTCCCTGAATACCTGACTTACGATAGTCCTGCCCCACTCCATGTAAATTTCTATCTTTTTACCTTGCTTTTTTTCTTTATTATATCAGTATTTGCCACCTGACTTCTTGTATGTTTATTACTTTATTTATTGTCTTTCCCACTCCATTAGAATGTATGCCCTACAAGGGCAGAAACTTAGTTTTGTTAACTATTGACTCCCCAGCACTTAGAAGAGAGCCTGTCACTTAATATTTGTTCAATGAGTGACTACGCATGGCATCGAGCAGTGCGCTAGAGATACAGTAATAGACAACGTAGACACAGTCCCTGACTTCATGAAGTTCATAGGTCCTACAGGGCAGGTAGACATTAAACAATTAATTATGTCACATTTAATTATTATGGTTATAAACATGGAGAAGACATCATTGACTGACTACTCTGGCTGAAGGTCTTGGTATTTTGGAAGACAGACTATCAAATATTTAATAACTTAGGGCCAAGAGCCAGAATTCTTCAAATCGTATAATTTTTGAAATAAAAATACAAAGAATCAATGTCATGTAAATGAGCATCTATAGTTAGAGGAAGTTTAAATAGGATTATAGAGATTTAGAGGGAGCTGACAAAGCAAGACAGGGAACCAGATTAAAAGCAGCCTACTAAATAGATAATCCAATGTGGCTATGTTCTTTCCATCAGCCAAGGTTACTGCAGGTTCCAGGGAAACAAATGCAGTGTTAGGTAGACTGGGTGAAGCTAATCACACTTTGGAGGGGAAAACACAGCACTCTTACTCTTTTAAACTTGCATAAATCAGAAAAATATCTTAGTATGTATGTTTTATATATGCAGAAAAAATTCCTACTTACCTTAACTTCAGCAAAAAGATAATTTTCTCCTCAAAGTCTTCCAGTGCAGTTCCTTTCCTCCCAAAATCTCAGGGTTCCTTCTATGTGCTCTCCCAGCTGTTTATCACACTGTATTGTAATCATCTCCTGCCTGTGTCCCGCTTCTGTATAATCTCTGGGAAAAGGACTTCTGGGTCCCTTAGAAGAGTGCTCAGCACACTGTGGATGTTCAGGAATTGTGTGGAATATAGGCACAAACACTTAAATGAATCTCATGCCTCTACGAAGGATTATTATTTTGCATTGTTAAGTGCTGTACATATATGAAAGACAGATTTTCATTTAAAAACTTGAAGTGAATCATTTCATTTGATCGTATTTTGCTAGAGTTATATAATACATTAGTTAGAAACAAGGTATAAATAATGGCTCTGTGTCTTCACACAAGTTACTTAATAGACACATGTATCTGGTTATTAAAAGTCCCATTGCAGCAGCAAAGCTCCAGTTGAGGTGCAGTCCCAGAGCTTAGAGGGAAGAAAAGGGAGACACAGCACATTTAGTAAGTGTCTTCTTTATAAATCATAAATATGTGATATGCTAAATCCATTTATCCTCCTAAAAACCTAATAAGGTAGGTGTTATATTTCCATTTTACGTAAGAAAATTGAGGCTCAGAAAAGTTAAATAATTTTCTCAAGACCACACAACTAATACACATGCTCCCAAGAATCAGTAATATTCAGTTCATCTTTAATTATAGTTTTGTGGGGTGGGAAGATACAAGAAGGAAGTGTGAGAACTAACAAAGGAATGAACATTTGAGATAAAGCAAATGAGTCATTTCCGACATGTAAAGAATTGTGTGGCTGTGTGTGCACTATTCATCGTGGAAGAGCTGTTTTATAATGACAAGTTTTGTGAAGTTTCATGATGTGAACCAGGAGTTAAGTTGATGGGAGGAAGAAGGGTTTACTAGAATCATTACTCTGACTTTTATTTAATTTATTAAAATCATTCAGGAAAGTTTCAAATAACAAGCAAACCATGAAAAATGAACACTCTATGGCTGCTAATGGGAACAAATATCCACTCTTGTCATCTTGCTTTATTTTTAGGTATATTTATTTTAGTTACATTATCTGCATATAAAAAAGATTTCTCTAACTAACCCCAGTGTATTTCCTAACCAGAAAATGTATTTTCAACTTTTAAACAGAAGCCAGGCAAATTTATGGTAATGCAATTAATTATTATAAAATGAAATTTAATTTTGATATTTGTGTTTTAGAAATTATAATAGCCACTTGTCAAGTATCTGTAATGCGTTAGGAGCAGCAATTAATTCTTCATATTACTGTATCTCATTTTAATTCCCACAACAAACCTGCAGATATTATTACGCTCATTCTATGGAAAATGAAACTGGGGCCTAGAAGATTCATTATTGTGCTCCAAATCCCAGAGTGAGTGAATAGTGAAGCTGAGATTCAAACTCAAGCCTGTGACTCCAAAACCTGTGTATTTAAGCCTGGCTCGGTGTCACAGAAAACTCTCTCAAATGGGTAGCAACATTTGGCATAAGAGAAGCTGAGGTAAAAGGAACTGGATCTAAGAACAAAAGAGTCTTCCACATTTGACAGCAGGTAAGCATTTTCTGAAAACACTAACTCAACCCAAGAAGCAATATCCAGTTAAAAATATCAAGGAGGTCCGCAGAGGTCTGAGTATTTTCCTGAATGATAGATCCAAGTTGGAAGGTTAAGACACATTAAAAATATTGCAAGGAGGAAATTTCTTAGACATGAGGGACAATAATATAAAAATAATGGCCACTATCATTTTTTGCATTTAGGTGCAGATAACGTGGTAAGGTGTTTATTATAGGCACATCTGATTTAAAAGATAAGGAAACTGAATCACAGTTGGTGAAAAACAGCAGTGTTTTCCCAGGTAAGTATTCTTTATGGTCACTGTTAGAGGCATATTGCTGAAATAGGTGACTTGACCTATTTTTCATGTTTTTACCTTCCAATTGATAAAAGCAGTGTGGCCTCTGGAATCAGATGGGCCTATATGTGTAGGGGAGTCAGACAAAAAACAGAACACCCAGTTAAATTTGAATTTCAGATAAAAAACAATTTTTAGGATAAGTTCATCTCATGCAATATTTGAGACATACTTATACTCTATTTTCATTTGCCAAACCAGCCAATCCAGTCTCAGCGTGAATCCCAGCTAACTCTGAGACATGTAGTAGCCATTATGACCCCGGGCAAATTACTTAATCTCTCAGCTTCATTTTTCTTCTCCTTAAAATGAGGTAGATACTACATCTACTTCACAGGATTGTTTTAGGATTTGAGAAAAGTGAGGTTCCTTCCCCGCTTGAGAATTTCTTTGTGTGTCTGTTGATTACTTATTTTTACTTTGCACCTGTGATTTTAACATTTATTACCATTTCATGCTTTTCAAAATGTTTGCGATTAATTTCATTCTGATAGGTTTAAGACACTGCCATGGTATTCAAGGCAAAGGGCTTATTTTCTTAGAGAGGAGCATCATATAAAGAACTGACTGACACAATAACGTTTTAGCAGAAAGCTGAATCGTGACACAAGTGGCCACATTGGTTAGTTTGCAAAAGTTTATAATAGAAATGGATTTATCAAAAATATGCATACGGCTGTTTAGAGGGTATGTGCGTAGTGCAAGACTGCAAAAAATTACATAAAAATGGTATATTTGTTAAAATGTGGAGTGATCGGTGGGTTGAAAGCAGGCAATGAAACACAGATGATAGTGAGTTACTCAACTTTACAAAGTTAAACGGAGGTGAAAACAGATTTTCTGGAAGTTATGTTAACGATATGAATTTAGAGTCTTAAAAATGTTAATACAGTTTAATTTAGTAATCTAATTTCTAAGTAAACACTAAATAATGACAGAAATATATAATAACTTAAGCATAAGAACATTCATTTTGAAATTCTTCAGACCAGAGGAAAAAAATGTCCAATGATAGGAAAATCGATAAATAAATTATGGTATAATGGAATATGATAGAATGTTATGCAATCTGAAAAAAGATGCTTTAGATAGATATTTAGTAATATAAAAATTATCACAATATAATTTTAAATAAAAATCAGAATGGTTTTATTTTAAAAATATATATAATGGTGGATATAACCAAAATATGAATATTGGTTATTCTAAAATGATAACAATATATTTCAGTTTTATTTTCTTTTTTCGTATAATATCAAAATTTTATGAAGCATTCTTTATTTTATAATTAGAAACAGAAAATTATTTTTAAAATTCTGGAACCCCAAAGCTAATTTTCCTAAGGTACTCAGTATTCCCCTAATTTTCTTTGCCCAGATATCTTGGGGTATCTCCTCTTTCAAGAGCCACCTAACCCCACTGGGAGCTGAAGCTATTTAACTAAGGCAGTATATGTTACTGAATTGTTTAATGGCTTAATTATTCATCAGAAAAAACTACTGCAAATGCTGGAGAAAGAACGATGTATTTATGGAGCTGATAGATTGAAATAAAGGCAGATTTGCTAACTGGAGACAGTATTTATATCATGCCATTCTGATTTTCTGCCATAAGTAAAAGTTTTGTGAGTATGTAGATTGTCAAATGTTGCATAAAAAATTTCTTAGGAAAATTAACTTTTAGGTTGTTAGAGTAACATTTAGACACCAACTGGCATGGTTGATGATTTTTGCACATCTAAAGTATGAATTATTCTTTCAGGCAAGCTCAGCTTCATCTTGTTTTATTTCTCGAACAGATATGTTTCAAATATGCAATTCTTCCACAAAATACCCAAGTAAAGGATCAATGAATAAGTGCACCCTAATTATAGTTTAGTAATTTTTAATGTGATGGCACTATATCTGAAAATTTAATAATACTTTGTAAAAGCCTAGACAATTTTTTCAAGATTGTAACCCTGAGTGAAATTGACAGCATAATTTCAATAAAATTCATCAGTCAATATTACCTTTGGTTTACTTTCAAATTTGTTAAGAGGCATTGCTTTGACAAACCTCCTTATATTCTTAACTCTCATACATATTAATAAGCTCAGGGTCAGGGAAGGATGATGGTGATTTGGTTGTTGTTATTTTCATCCATAGATAAATCCGCAAATCCAATGCTGAGTCATGGAAATCCTCCTTTGTCAATGCCACAGAACTGTTTCTTTCCCTGGGAATGATCAAGAAAACTAGCCATTTGTGCATGTTTAAGGAAAGGAAAAAAATCAGCACATTCGTTATTTAAAAAAAAATAAGACCTGGATTTTGACAATGTCAAGATTTACAGTATATCCCTGTTTGTTTGGATACTCCACTGACTTCCACTTCTAGAAGACATAGATATATTACTTAAACAACCAAAGGTAAGAACCCAGTGGTAATTACAGTTTTATTTTCCACATATGCTTACACGTCTGTTTTGATTCATTGAAGCACCAGCTTTTGCTTT
Source organism: Lepilemur ruficaudatus (assembly GCA_963574885.1). Taxonomy (NCBI): domain Eukaryota; kingdom Metazoa; phylum Chordata; class Mammalia; order Primates; family Lepilemuridae; genus Lepilemur; species Lepilemur ruficaudatus. Next base: position 18,959 of record CAUYRT010106620.1, read on the forward strand.
GTTTTTCATGTTACATGCTTTCTAGATACAGTAGATGATTTTATTCTTATGGACGTGTCTGTATTTTTGACGGTAAGTGAACATTCTACTAAAATAGAATTTTAGTTAAAAATAACAATAAATAAAGGCCTGGCAATATGGTTCTGCTAATCTGAATATTACAACATAGCAAATGCAGGTATGCTTTTTGCAAATTTTAATTTCACTTTTAGAAGTCAAAAACAATAACTTTGGTAGATGTGTTTTTCACCAAAGGAAGTATCATATGCTGGTTTTTATTTCTCTCTAAAATATTTGGAGATAAACAATTGTTAAATTCATATAAATCTTAAAGAATTAACTCCTAAAAATATGAGCTCCAACTTATTGGGAACTTCTTAAGTATGAGGTACTTTATAAGCATTATAACAAACCTGCACGCCCCTTTCAGAGATGAGTGAGTGGTCTGAAGAGGTTCAGTGGCTCACCCAAGCTAACACGTTACTATTATGTGAAGGAGCTAGGATTTAAGTCATCTTGTCTTCTTTTAACTCTCTGTGATAAACATGTGTATTTCAATTAGAAAAACAGTTACCAATTACTGTCATGTTTTAGTTTTATAAATTTAAAAACCAGTACTGCATCTATCATTTTTATTGTGCCAAGATTATATATTTTTAAATATTAGTGATTTCATTCTATATTAGAAAGTTAGATAGACGCTATTAAACAAAGCTTTTAAAATGTTCCTATCGATAAAGGTGTATCTTATAATTGGCTTTTTACATTTTGATCTTTTTGTTCATATATCCTTTAGTCAATTTGTTTTATTACATTGATTCTTTCACTAAGGTAACATCTATAAACGCCGATCACTCGTGTCATTTTTAGATCAAGCCAGCAAATAAAAGAGGGTGGGGAGTGAAGCATCGGGGTGTAAATGTAATTAAAATGTCTAATATTTAACTATTGTACTTTATGTCCCTTAGTGAATACACCCTCTTTTTTCCACTCTGGGAACATTTATAAATACTGCTCACAAAAATAATTTAAGTAAAGCAAAGAAGTAAAGAGGCTACATTTTATGTCCAAAGTTAAATACAGTTAAAAATTAATAAGAAAAGTGTAAATTAAGAACCCTATTCATTAGAAATGAAAGAAAAAAGGAAAAGAAAAGAAACCTACTTAATTGAAGATAACAGCAAAATGGCTATTGCAGATTGTTCTCTTTTTCATGGAGGTAATTTTTAAAGTTGTGAAGTTAAAATGTACTAAATACTAAAAAGTCTGGGTAAAATAAATTGTTTTCTAGAAAAACAAATATCTATATTTAAATTAAGAATTAAAAATTTACTTGACTAAAAATTATGGACAAAATTTAAAAAAGTGTTCAAGAACTACCTCCAAACATACCCACTGTACTCTAAATATTTTTTACTTATTGATTTGTTCAACAAATATTTGTTTAGTATTCACTATAATGCCAGGCACTGTCCTAGGCAGACACTTTCCTTTGTTCCCTACTGTATACTTATCAATAAGTCAAAAGAGAAATCCACATAATGCTACAGCCATTTACTTTGGTTGATAATATGTGACAATTGGACAGCCATATTTTTTTTTTGTTTGCTTGAGACTTCTCACTCTGTCCGGGGAGCTAGAGTGTGCACCAGGACACCTGGCTAATTTTTTCTATTTTTAATAGAAACGGGGTCTGGCTCTTGCTCAGGCTGGTCTTGAACTCCTTACCTCAAGGGATCCTCCTGCCTCAGCCTCCCAGAGTGCTAGGATTACAGGTGTGAGCCACCACGCCTGGTCTGGGCAGCTGTATTTTAAGTTTTGGCTATGGCATTAACTGAACTTTCTATAGCTGGTCCTTTCCTACATCTCCTTAAAGGAGAAATATAATGTACCTTCCCATTAGCAGACAACCATTGTGCCAAGATTTTGAACTGTGCTAATATAGGTAGTCAATAGTTTGGGACAAGTACCATTATACCTAATGGTTCTCAAATGTTACCATTCTAAAGTACAAATCAACTTGAGCTTTAACAATTTTTATAGCATTAGCTGATGAAAAAGTGATTAAATTCAACAATATATTCTTGATAAAATAGAAAATTAATAATAAAAGGAAACTTCTTTAACACAGGAAAATTTATCTGAAATCAATGGGCAAAAATAGGGGAAATTCTAGAGGCTGAAACAAGACAAGGAGTGCTTGATATAATATTTATTAACATTGTTATATAACTTCTACCCAACACAATAAAACAAGAAAAAGAAATAAGGTATATTTGAAGAGATAAAATTATCATTACCTGTGGATAATATGATTGTCTACCTAGGAAACCTAAATGCATCAATTTAAAAACTATTAACACTAAGAAGTTCAGTAAGATGATAGGCTACAAAATAAAAACATAAATTAATAGCTTTCCTCTAGACCAGTAATAACTAAATAGACAATATAATAAAAAACAGATCTTATTTGTAAATGAAAAATTTAAATACGTAGAGTACAGTAAGAAATGTACATAACTTATTTAATGAAAATTACAAAGACTTACAAAGTAAAATTTCAAAACCCATTAGTAAATGAGGAGACATCCCTTGTCATGTGATAAAAAATATTTAATATGTTAGCATGTTGATTCTCTCAAAATTAATCCATAAATTAAATGAAGTCTCCTTTTAAAGCACCTGTGAGTTTTCTTAGGAACTTGATGAAATTATTCTAAAGGCAGCTGGCAATAATAAATGTACACATTGTACCATCACAGGAGTAAATAGCAATTACATAGAAATAAAAAGTCGTTTAAATGCAATCATTAAAGTGATCAGTGTGTATATTTTTTGGTTGGATGCACACATAGAGTTTGTGCAATAAAATCAATAACAAAAGTAAAAAAGTCTTTTTCGTTGCTTTTTATGAGTCAGGCACCATATAAATTGCTGGAGATACAAAAATTAGAGCTCGTTGGTACTGCCCTAAAGTCTGATGGGAGAGACACTGACATAAATGGGTCATGATAAAATAATGGCTCAGTGTGCTGATGATAAGCTCTCCATGTTATGTGAGTACTGAGAAGGAACCGGAAACACCCAGGCATCCTGATTCCAGCTGTATTAGTGTGTTAGAGCTGCCACACCACCAGAGACTGGGTGGTTTAAACAGCAGAAATGTATTTCTCACAGCTCTGGATGCTGGAAATCCAGGAGGAGAATGTCGGCAGTTCTGGTTTCTTCTGAGGCCTGTCTCCTCGGCTTGCAGACGGCCGTCTTTTTGCTTCCTCCTCACGTGGTCTTTCCTCCAGGCACATGCCTCCCTCCCGGCTCCTTGCATGTCCACTTTTCCTCTTCTTACGAGGCGGATTGTATGAGGCTCACTCTTATGGCCGTATTTTGACTTAATCACCTCTTTAAAGGCTCTGCCTCCAAATGCAGTCACATTCTGAGGTACTGGGGTGAGGGCTTCAGCATACGAGAGGGACACAATTCAGCCCAGAACACCAGCCCTTAGAAATATTTGCTCTTTTCTTTCTTTACCTTTTTTACATGCCATTTCCTCTGCCAGGAAAGCCCATTTCTTCTAATGCCTGGCAAACTCCTACTCATCCTTCAAGATCCAGTCACATATCTCCTCCTTTGGGAAGCTCTTTGTGACTCTTCCGGCTCTAACAGGGTTGGCCTAAGCACACATGATATTGTCATATTGGATTTTTATTACTTACAGATTTCTCTTGTTAACGTCTCTAGGGCTAGAAGCCTGTCTTGGTCACAGTGCATGCTTTCTCTTTTATTTCTGTCCTTCACACCTCAGCAGCCTACAAGATGCTGCCATCACGTAGGAAATGCTCGACAAAGGTTGAGAAGCAAAAATATTAAGTACAGACTGGATGACATGTTATCTGCAAATTGTTTACAAGTGACAGTATCAATACTTTAAGTGTGCCCCTTTGGGGATAGGGCATAAACTTGTAAGAGAAGCAGAAAAAAAGTTATCCTCAATGTCGAACACTCACTGTGACGGACAGAATCTCTGTAGAAGGAGAGTCCAGGGGAGCTCTCGTGCTGGGTTCTAAGTATTTGCCTTTTTATTGCCTTTTAATAATTGCTTTGACAAGTTTGACTTCTCAGAATGATAGTTCCAGGAGAAGGATTAAAGAAAGAAGATTATTTTGATCATTTTAGCTTTTTTGTCTCCTTAAGAGAGTTGATGGGTGTCTCTCTCTCTCTCTCTCTGAACTTGGAGATTATGTAATAATATTATCCACTTGTATTTGTATAACTCTTCACAGCCTTCCATATTGCTTTATATGTTTTTTTCATTAGTTCCCCAGAGAGACTCACATTTACTATTACCACCAAGAAGTTTGCATTTGCTTTATCTCAGGGGATATAAAGAGTAACAAAGTAAGTCCCCTGCCCGTCATTATCTTACAGAATATTGGGAAAGTGGGATATTCACCTGATAAATACACGGATCTCTGTACAAGGAGTTAAATACTTATGGCCACAGGTGTGATTTAAAATACAGGCAGTACATACAATGGATGGTGAAATCACAATACATGTTAACTGAAGATGGAAACTTGATCTAGAATTTCCAAAACACTTGTCATCAGCATGAATTTCTGGAGAAATTCCATTGTGGAACAGATATTTGGGTGAGGTATCCTAACACAAAAGGCAGGGAACACTTCAGTTAGTCAGGATTTATTAATTTCATAATCATGTATTTGGAATTCTGAATACTTTCTGATTCGGTGGAGGTGGAGAAGTGGGAGGGTAACACATTAAGATCCCTAACCACTGTGCAGTCTTTGCTGTTACTCTTGATTAGTGTAACACGTTGATTTTAAAGAAAATTTCCTTTTATGATGAAGGATCTTGTGATTCCCCATGATCATAGTTAATATATATATGTGATTTTATAGTTATAATCAATTCTTTGTATTTAACAAATATTCATTGATAAATATTCCCAGTTCTAAACACTGGGATTATAGTGGGAACAAAACAGGATTCTTGCTTTTATGATGCTTACGTTTTCTGACATTTAATACATTGTGTTATATAACTTTGTGCTTTCATATAATGTTTTGGTTAAAGAAAGGAGTGCTTGAAAATACATTTGGTTATTCAATGGTTTTGGTTAATTGGACTTTGATTAATTTAGATTTTTATTTTAGGATGGTTACTATGTACATTTTCTGTGAATTACAAAAATGATGATAATGATTATGATAATGATCTCCTAGGTAAAATTCTTTCTTCCTTAGCATGTACTGGGTTTTCTTTATACTTTGATAATAATTGACTTGCTAAGCTTGATGGGTCTGTGTGTTTGCTGGGCAAACATAGCAACAGTGTTGTGTCAGCTCTGTTTTGGTTTCTCCTGAACATTACAGCTGGCTTATGAGCCTATAAGGATGATTGTTATTTTCTTTAATAATTGCTTTGACGATTTTGACTTCCCAGAGTGAAAGTTCCAGGGGCGGGATTAAAGATAGAAGATTATTTTAATCATTTTAGCTTTCTTTGTCTCCTTGAGTGAGTTGATGGTTGTCTCTCTCTCCGAACTTGGAGGTTATATAATAATATTATCCACTTGTATTTGTGTAACTCTTCACAGCCTTCAATATTGCTTTATATATATATATTTTTTATTAGCTCCTCATAGAGACTTATTACAATAGGCAGGGTGAGTATCATCATCTCCATTTTACAGAAGAGAGGAGCCTGAAATTCAGAAAGATCTCTTTTAGGGTTTTAGAGGCAATTTGCTGAGGAGCTGGGACTAGAAACTAAGTCCTTGCCAAGAAGGTGATTACTGTTTTCAGGCACTGGTTGCCTGTCTGTCAGGGCAGGAGCCTGTTCTGGGTGGTTACACAACTCCCTGAGCATTGTTAAAGGCTGAGAAACAAACTTAGCTCTGTGAGTAAATATTGATATTATGCAAGGACTAGAAAGCATTATTTTTGAAATATTTGTTTATTTTTACAATGCTGTATGATAGATTTCCAGAATTTATTCCTCCTTTCTAACTGAAACTTTGAATCCTTCGATGAACATGTACCCTTTCCAATAATGGAAAACAGTATTTTAAAGCAAAGGTACTGACACATGATTTTTGCTGTCAAACAGAATCCTGTTTTTAAAAAACTTCCTTATTTTCCCCATTAGAAAATATATTAGAAGGAAATACAGATGAACACAAAGGAGAAAGCAAAAATACTGGTGATCCCACCATTAAAAATTTAACATAGTTAACATGAAAGTGTTCATCCTTTCTATGCACATATATGTAATTTTTAATAAAATGATATGATACTATAAATATTGCTTAACAATATTCTTCTACTTAACAATATATCATAAATATTTCTTTAAGTTTTTTGATAATGTCCTTCTGAGAAAAAATATTGAAATGTATCCTTTTATTATAAAATTAATATGCACTCATTGTATAAAATTCAAATAATACAAAGTGTATAATCCTACTCTCCAAAGGGAGCTATGTAATTTAGTGCATGTTGTTCTGTACTTTTTTTTTTTTTTTTACGAAGCCTGAATTTTACTAGTAGCATTGGTGGATTACAGTACCTTCTTTAGAAAAACCTGGAACTAATGGAGAAGAGATCATCATGTAGTTTTCTAAGGTCCAAATTTTACTTTTTAATTTTAACATAACAAATAATATATAAATAACAAATACATCATTTGTGACAATCTGTAAGGGCATTCACACAGAATTCTGCTCTGGAAACCACCAATACGCAGGAAGCCTTATTTGCGTTGAACCATCTTTGGCCATCTTCAAAGTAATACTTACTGGTGTGGGTGCTCTGAGCTGCATAATATATTACTGTCTTTGTTTGAATATAGTACTTCAAAGTCTGTGCACTATGCCAGCTTTACTAACTGGAGTCCTCAATTCAGTTTTCAATTTTATCCAGAAGTAGTTCACATATTTGGATGACATAATACAGCCTATATATAAATCACAGCATAGTTGTGGTGATAATTAAATGAGATTTTATGAGCCCAATTGCTACATAAGCCAAAAACTGTTAAATAAATATTTGTTGTTATGTGACTTACAGGGTTTACAGGTTAGTAAAGAACACAAATGAGTTTAGTAGATGGCAGAATTTTATGCTTACTTCAGAAAGGTAAAATTAAAGTGCAATTAATATGATCAGAGGACCAGTGGTGCATAGTTACTTGTGGGTTAATAATAATGCCTGATGCCTGGCAGGTGTTTATTAAATATGTGCTAAATGGCGAATGGATTAAAAAAACCCAACTGAAGAAAATGAATCAAGAATATAAACATGTAATTCACAGAGGAAAAAAAATCCAATGACTAATAAACATATCAGAGTTTGCTCAAATTTATTAGTAAGTGCAAATAAAAAACTATAGCACAAAAAATTTTCACTCACAGATTGAGGAAAACTTTAAAATCTGAGAATATTAAGTGTTGGTCAGGGGATGGGGTAAATCATGCAGTTGTATAGGTCTAGCAGAGTGTAAAATGATACAGTAACCTTGTGCAACAATTTGGCTGGCTCTAGTAAATTCAAACTAGAACTAGCTATTCCACTTCTGGATATATACATGAGAACCACTCTTTCACATGTATCTAAGGAGATATGCAAAGAATTTTTATTGCAGCACTGTTAATAATAGAAAAATATGGCAACAATAAATTTTTATTAATAGAAAGGAAATAAAAATAGAAAAAGAAAAAATACGGTTTATTTCTAGGATATAATATTAACAAATGATATTGCAAAACAAAATAGCTCTATGTATGTTAGCATGGATAATTTTCAAAACAATTTCTAGTGTCCTGACTTGCTGCCCCAGTATTTTATGGGTTGGGAGAAAGTGATAAATAGAAGAGGTGAGATTTGGCCCCTGACGAAGAGCTGAGCGTGGTATCAAAGCAAAGATGACTGAGAGTCATTCCCTCATCACTTTCACCCTGCCCCTACCTTTTTTATTCATTCTTTCACTCATTAATTTGTTCATTCACTTATTCCCACAAACATAGGGTACTTGCTAGGTGCTAAGCACAGTCCTAAATGCTAAGGGTATGTGAATGAAACACAAACAGACAAAACTATTTCTTCCCTTAAAAAGCTCATTCTAGTGAAATTATAGAAAAATCCTTTCTGGTATAATATTTTGCCTAAGGATGGTAGTGAATTCAGAATTTCTACATAGTAGGGATTCGGGAGCATCCATCTGGTGAGAAGTGGGGGCTAGAAACTTATCTTAAAGGTATGTTTATTTACCAAATCTACTGTTTTGTTTAAAAATGTGTTTATTTGGGGGTGGCCTGGGGACCCTAAAGAATATCATTAGAAGGTAAGACCCCCAAGGCCACCCCTTTTCTTGGTCGATGTTTAAGGCATGCATTTTGAATGTATGTCACTGCATTGTAAATAACAGGTTGGATCAAAAAGGCATGACTCCAGCTTTTTACGGAAAAGAGCACACAGACAGGAATGAAGCCGGGATCAACAAGGGTCACTTGGGGGCGATTGGTGACTGAGTTCCCATATCTTGCCTTTTCTGAACAGCATGGAAAGGACGTGGGCTTTGCAACCTGTTTTCACACGCCCGGCGCTAAGAATCTCTGAGCTTCACACCCTCCCCTGTGAAATGGAGTACGGAAAGCCAATATCTTAGATTTTTATGTAGATTAAATGTGCTAACACGTACCTAACATAACGCCTGACCTGTAGCAGGCAATCAGTAAGCATTTCTTTTCTTTCTTTGTCTCTATGGTCTGAAAGTATAGAGGCTAAAGAGAGACACCTGATACAGAGAACGGACAACATAAGAAAGTTCTTTCTCACCTGCACATTCCCATCCTGCCTAAATCTGTCACACCTGGGTGTAAGAGTCACTCATGGTTCGCAGAGGCATTCTCGCTGAAGCAGTCGGCAGTGTTTCTCCTGAAGTCTGAAGAACCATTTAGAGTTTGGGGAGATTCTGATGATTCCCAGACTAAAAGCCCCTGATCCACTTAGAAAGAGGCTGACGTTTTTCTGCCTCCCAACTGCCACTTCTAAATCCTTCACTACACCCTTATCTTCTCCCACCAAGGCTTGTCCTTCTACTCCTTGTCTTGGGTACCCACTGATCTCCTCTTCCTGCTCCATAGTCATCACATAACTTGGCACATGCTATCCGGACGTCTCCTTCCTGCTGAATCTCACTGTCATTCTGGGTAACTTCAACAGCTGTGAAATATGACACGTCTGAGACATCTGAGTCCCCAGCCTCGCAGGTTCTGGACTTCCTCCACTCCAGCGAGCTGTTCGTCCTTTCCACTGCGATCATGCGAATCCTTGATCAGAGATACTTCTTTACCATCATAACTTCACTGTAGCATCTCATTTCCTGACCCTACCCCCGTTGCCAGCTTTCACTCTCTTCCCCACTAGACTAGGTTTTCAACCTTATCAAAATATTTGGCACCTTGGCCCTTAATTTCCTAATATATCCTCCCTTTCCATCATCCCTGTCTTCTCCCTTCAGCCTAGATCATGTCATTTGTCATTGAGATGAGTCTTTCACAATTTCCTTACTGATGTTGCTCCCTTATCTTTCCTTTGGCTGATCCACCTAACCCTAATCTCAAGACAGATGAGAAATCTGGGATCATTCTGGGCATCTGCTTTTTTTTTTTTGCTGTTTCTCACCTGAACCACTGAGCACCGTGAGGGAAAATCAAAGCATCACAGCACTGTGTGCATCATTGTGTCACTTGAGACCCCACTGATGGCCTGTAATCCTCCCACAGATTCCTACCCTGGCTCTGTCCCGTTGCCTGTGGTGGTGGTTGCATACCTGTGCAGCTCTCCTTAAGTTCTCACTGTGTTGGAAAACTGGGAGTATCCCACTTAGAATCCTCCAATGACTCTCTCTCTCCTATTTTTTGGCCAACAGAGCATTCAGTACATCAGTGATTTAACCTGCCTTCCTCACCAGCTCTTTCCTTGCCATTCACCCCTGCAAACCTACTCTCCACCATCCAACCTGTGGTTACCTGCAGGCACCTTGTGCTCTCACACATTTGTTTCTTTACCTAGAATCCTTTCACACATCCTAGTGTGCTTGGACAAGTGTTTGCTCTTTGTCTAAGATCGCTCTAGCCTTGTCTTTTCAGGAGGATTTATCTCAAGTTCCCTGCAGAGGGTTGGGTACACCTCCTCTTGGCTTGCACGCACCCCTGCCCCTGTCCCACCTCCAGATGCCTTTTGCCCCCTGGATACCCTTCTACCCCTTCGTCACTGTGCTCTCCCGGGAGGGGGCTGCCCTTCATGGGTGTGTCCACCTGCCTTCTGGTGCTAGCCAGTGCAGAATCCCAGCAGCACATCAGTGTGTGTGTGTGTGTGTGTGTGTGTGTGTGTGTGTGTGTGTCTGTGTGGTGTGTAGGAGGTGAGGTCAGGGTATTGATGCCCCGGCTGTGTCTTTCCTGTGTGCTCACCTTGTGCTGGCTGTGTGCTTCGTGTTCTTCAGTGTTAAGTCACTGTACCCTATAGGTATCGTTTTGTGTAACTCCCCCTCCTTCCAGGGCCATGACAGCTGCCTCCTCCTGCCCTTGGAGCCACGTGGTGGAGCAGCTCAGCTACTTCTGACCCCAGGTGACTGCACTATCCTCTCTAGTTCCTTTATGCTCATACCTTTGTGAATAGCTTCTTTGGAGGTAACCTCTTCCAGAATTCTCCCATTTTGAGTGTGCCTTTGTTTTTGGTTGGGACCCTGACTGAGAACCTCCTTCAAAAGTTTGACTTAGCTATTGTTACATATCCTTTTGTCTTACTCATTATGGTATGAATTTCTTGAAGGCAGTATCATATATTCTGTTAATCTCCGTATTCATAGCATTGAGCACATTTCCTGCGGCTAGTAGGTGTTGATAAATATTTTTGGTAGAGGGAAGTAAGAATGGAAGGAAAAAAAGAGGAAATAAAATAATGATTTTGTATAAGTAATGGGATAGTATTGCTGAAAACAAATTAATATAAAACTATTAGCAATCATTTTTCTAAGAGCCACTAAGGTGATTAGTTTCAAAATAAATGAAGAAAAATAAATGATTTTCTCACATAGAAAAAGAAATGAATTAAAATACGTGAAGGGAAAAATATCTCATTGACAATAGGAATACAAATATAAAACATCTAGGAATTAATAAAATTGCAGGATCTATACATAGAAACTTTTTTGAAAATGTAAAGAAAAATAATTTCCCTAATTATTCTATTATTTTAATGCAAATTTCATCAAAATCTCTATGGTTGTCAAGGTAATTTAGAAGGATGACATTTCAAATTAGTAGAGAAAAGATGGACTATTAATTTCTGATTAAATGTTATGTAGAGTATTGGCTAGCCATTTTATTTATTTTTATTTTAATAGGCCATTTAAAGGACTTTACGGCTAGCCATTTGGAAAATACAAAGTTAAATCCCTGCTTTACACCTTACGTCTAAATAGATTTGAGGTAGATGAGAAAGGAAACCATAAAAGCAATGGGGAAAGTATCGATCAGTAATTAAAAATTTTAAGTGTCTTTGTTTTTTAGTGTCTTTATTTTTCTATTTATATTTTCCATTTTTTTTTCTAGAGTGACTATGGATTAAAAAGGTGATTGTGTAATAAAAAAATTTCCTAAGTGGAACACTTAGGCCAAAAAGAAATTATAGGACAAGGGAAGTGGTTCTTTTTTTCTTTAGGTTCCAGCAAAGCCCAGGCTTGGTTTGTTCTGATAACAGGAATCATATTGTTTGTTCTCATTTAATCTTTTACTAACATAATTTTTCTATGTATTATCATGGGTGAAACAATCACATATTCTCCTTTTCCTAGTCATAAGGCACGAGGTTTCCTAAAGAGAGTGTTCACTGATGACAACAGGCAGTTGGCATGTGGGTAAACATTACCAGAATAGTCACATCTTCATTTTGATGCTGAAGAGGCGTCAGTGAAGCATTTCTCTTCTTAAAAAGTAGTTGTTTCTTGGTAAAATTACTTTTATGATATTTTAAAACAGATGTGTTTTAAACACATCTGTTAATAAAGATGTGTTTATTAACAAACACTAACAAACATTAACAAACATAACAGATATTCTCTACTTACCTATTTATTGACTATTACTGCCTGCTAGTTATTTTCATTAGTTGTTTGAATGCTGGGAAGAGATACAGAACATTATTTCTTCAGTTGAAAATTTAACATTTTAGAAAATATAACAAATGATTTTTCTTTCATTTTAATTTAGTGGAGAGTCCTATGAATGGATAAGGTTGGCACCCCTCAGGGCAGAGAATAAATGGGTGGGAATGATGGACAGTTCATTGCAACTGAAAACTCTATGCTACTGTGAGGATTATGTTCATTAAAGTGATCACAGAAGTGACCATTTATTGAGTTCTTACTATGTGCCAGGCAGAATGCTAAGCCCTTTGCGCATTTATTGTCACCAGTCTGTGAAGCAAATGTTATTCAGGAAAACAAAGAAGATTTCCTAAAGAGCAGAGGTGCCTGATAATGGAATGGGTTACTCATAAGGCAGTAAGTTTTCACAACCAGAAGTGTTCAGAAAGAGACCAGGTGATCGTGTATCAGGAATGCAACAGCGGCATTCCCGAGTTGGGTGGGAAGTTGGTTCAAGTGACCTTTGAAGTTACAACTGCTTTTAGGTTTCTTCATAGAAACCCTGTGGAGGCCATCCCACCTTGTAACATGGACCAAATAATGCCAGAAAATCACTCAATTTTAAATCCAGCTATTATGTTTTAAACATATCCATTCTTTTGGTCAGTCAAGATACTGAATTAGTGCTCTTATTTAGACAGATAATATAGGTAGACTTTGGTTTGTTTTTTTTTCCTTGAGATTCAGTGGCCCTCAAATTTAAAAGTGGGTTATTGAGATGCTACACTAAAATTATGAAGACTTTAATTTTAAAATTTAAATATGTTTTTGATGTCTCGGTTCTGGTACAAAAGATTTTGTGGGAATTCAGAATCAGTGTGACAAAGAAGGTGAAAACATAGATATTTGGTATCACGTGTACTTTTGTTCATATGGCTACCACATTGGCTATACTTTCTGACTGTGTGTTCCTGGCAAATTAAGTACCTTTCCTGAGCCCCAGGTTCCCTATCTGTAAGAACCCAAGGAAAATACTTACTGGATGGTTTGCAGTTAGAATTACATGAATAGAGTGCTTTGTGCCCGGAACAACTGGTCTAGCTGTATCAGTGAGTATCTTTACATAGCAGCTCTGTTTGAACATGCATGATGATTATGTAACCTAAATGTTCTGGGCCCATGGAGGCTTTGGATCCAAATAAATTTCCATCAACAGCATATAATTCCTGTTCCTGTTCCACCTACACCTACAGGACCTCCACCTCAAAAAGGCTCCTGAGGGACAGGGGAGGAGGTAGAGCAAGATGACCAAATAAAACTCTCTGACGATCTTTCCCTGCCAGGAAGAGCAAACTGAACAACTTTCCACAGAAGGAAGCACCTTCATTAGAACCAAAAAGCAGGTGAGTGATCACCATACCTGTTTTCAACACCCTATCAAGGAAAGAGGTACTGAAGAACAGAGGAAATGCAGCCTTGCGTTACGTGTGCCGCCCCTCCCTCAACCCCTAGCAGGGCCACGCCAGCGCTGAGTGGAGACAGAGTCTGTGCACTTGGGGGAGGCAGAGTGAAGTGATTGTGGGACTTTGCATTGGAATTAAGGACCAACTTGTCACAGGAGAACAAAACAACAGGGCAGAATTCTGCTAGGACCCATGGAGGGAGCATTAGACCAACCCTGGCTAGAGAGGAATCCCCCACCCCAGTGACAGGAACCTGAGTTCTGGCCGGCTCCTCCACCAAAAGCAGCCAGCCCGAGGTCTGGAATAAATTTGTAAGGCAGTCAGGCCACAAGAACTGCAGTCCCTGGGCAAGTGCTACAGCTGTTCTGGCCTTAGAGCCAGTGGACTTGGAGTGCCCATGACCAAATGAGACAACAGCAGTGTTGGCCAACTGCCACCCTTCCACCAGCTCTAGGCAGTGCAGCTCAGGGAGCGTCTTCTGCTTGGGGAAAGGAAAGGCAAGAGTACAGAGGACTTTGTCTTGCAACTTGGGTACCAGCTCAGCCACAGTAAAGTCAAGTACCAAGCAGAGTCCTGAAGCCCCTGATTCCAGGCCTTAGCACCTGGATGGCATTTCTGGAGCCACTCTGGGTCAGAAGGAAACCTTCTGTCCTAAAGGAAAGGACCCGGTCCTGGCAGGATTCACAACTTGCTGACTAAAGAGCCCTTGGGCCTTGAATAAACATCAGAGGTTACCAGGTAGCAGTCAGCCACGGGCCTTGGGTGACACTGAGCTGGCTTCAGGTGTGAAGCCCTACCTGGTGGCCACAGGGGAGTGTTCATGTCACTCCTTCCTCAACTCCAGGCAGCCTGGCATGGAGAGTGAGACTCCTCTTTGGGAGAAAGTGAGAGACTTTGCCTGGCAATCCAAGGAATTCTCTCATGTCTTACCCAAGTCCACCAAGGCAGTGCCACTGGGAGACTGCAAGGGGCTTGAGGTCCCCCCTAGTGATGATATGGCTATAGTGACTAAAAACTTAGATCACAACACTCCCTGTCAACCCCTGGAATGCCTTCTCAAGAAGGATGGATACAAACAAGCCCAGACTTTGAAGATTAGAATAAATACCTAACTCTTCCATGCCCGGATATCAATGAACATCCATAAGCATGAATAACATCCAGGAAAACATGACCTCGCCAAATGAACTGAATAAGGTACCAGTGACCAATCCTGGAGTGATGAAATATGTGACCTTTCAGACAGAGAATTCAAAATAGCTGTTCTGACGAAGCTCAATGAACTTCAAGATAACACAGAGAAGGAATTCAGAAGCCTATCAGAGAAACTTAACAAAGGGATAGGAATTAAAAGAAAACCAAGCAGAAATTCTGAAGCTGAAAAGTTCAAAATGAAAAAATGCATCAGAGTCTCTCAACAGCAGAAATGATTAAGCAGAAGGAAGAATTAACGAGCTTGAAGACAGGCTATGTGAAAATACACAGCCAGAAGAGAAAAGAGAAAAAAGAATTAAAAAGCATGAAGCATGCCTACAAGATCTAGAGAATAGCCTCAAAAGGGCAAATCTAAGAGTTAGTTGGCCTTAAAGCATAGGTAGAAAGAGTTTGGGGTAGAAAGTTTAGTCAAAGAAATAGTAACAGAGACCTTTTCAAATCTAGAGAAAGATACTAGTATTCAGGTACAAGAAGGTCATAGAACACCAAGCAGATTTAACCCAAACAAAACTACCTTAAAGCATTTAATAAGCAAATTCCCAAAGATCACAGATAAAGAAAAGGTCCTAAGGGAAGACCTATACCTACATTGCCTGAATATCTCAATTCTGGAGTAAATATGAAGGAGCTCCAGTATGGTCTGGTAGCAGACTTCTCAGTGGAAACCTTACAGTCCAGGAGAGAGTGGCATGACATATTCAAAGTGCTGAAGGAGAGCAAACTTAATCCTAGAATATTATATCCTGCAAAAATACTCTTCAAACATGAAGGAGAAATAAAGACTTTCCCAGACAAACAAAAGCTGAGGGATTTCACCAACACCAGACCTGTTGTGCAAGAAATGATAAAGTGAGTTCTTCAATCTGTAAGAAAAGAACGTTAATGAACAATTAATTCCTTTAAAGTTTGAAAAACACTCAAGATCCTTTTTGCCTGAATGCCTGTAAAATTCACAGCTGATTATATCCATTTTGGAATTTTATTCTACTACTTTTTACTGTTGGAAGTGTATGTGGGGTCCCTATGGCTTTGTTCTACACCTACATTGCCTGAATATCTCAATTCTGGAGTAAACCCAAACTTTAAAAAAGTTCTATACCTCTGGTACATTCTTAACTTTTAAAAAGTTCATAAAAAAACTGGCCAATGGAAATTAAGTGGATAGGCCATGTCTGTATTCTGTTAAAAAAATAATTCTTATGTAAAACTAGAAATGAGTGTTTTTATAGCATTAGAACAATGCTAATGTGGTGAAGCTTTTGATTATATATGTAAACATATAAGAATAGTCTTCCCACTACTAAGGCTTCTTTCTCTTCAGATATGAAACTAATCATGAAGAAAAATATTATCAATACGCAGCGCTCCTTTGTAAACAGGCCCAATGTGATTGTACCAGATATTGAAAAAGAAATAAGAAGGATGGAAAATGGAGCATGCAGGTAAATCCATACATTTCTCCAGGCATTTTAAATCCCAGCCACAATTCTTTAATTTAACTAGGTTTCATATCAGTTTAACTTTATAATTTGTAACCTTGTAATGTATTTAATTCAGTAAATTCATTTATACTTTGGAATACCATAACTTGTCTAACAATTGTGCTCACTTGTTTGGAAGCACTTGTTAAGCACGCATGCCAAATATTTCTTTAGTCACTGGCAGGGCCTTTCTCATGAGACATTTCAAATCTAACAGGATGGCATTGCCATAGATAAGTGTGGAAAAGCACATAGAGTGTGATGTGCTAACAACATGATGTATTATGAAAGTATAATTTAAAGTGATTACCTTATAAGTGAATATAATGTGTGTAACTGTGCTTAAAGTTATTTTTATTGGGAGGAAACATCAGTTAGAAAAAGAGTTAGTTCCATAAAATGTTATAATGTGATCCAAATCCCAAATATCACACTTTCTATTTTATAAATATTAACATCGAGCAATGCATCAAACAATAGGAATGTGGAAAGCCTAGAAAGTAGTTTCTTAATTAAATGCATTTTACTGAATTGTGCATACATTCTATAAAATTCTATGTCTTCTGTAGAGTTCTCATTTCACTCTAATTAAAAATTGTGTGTGTTAATTTGAGAAGGAAGGAAAAGATAGGAGGCGATGGTCCCCCAATGAGAAATGTTCCCCCTCCATAATGGCTGAAACCATTACTCTAACTCATCTCTGCCTCCTAT
>CAUYRT010106621.1:0-21361 GCA_963574885.1 Lepilemur ruficaudatus
AATGTTTATAGCAGCACAATTCACAATTGCAAAGATGTGGAAACAACCCAAGTGCCCAGCAATACAAGTGGATTAATAAAATTCAGTATATGTATACCATGGAGTTCTGCTCAGCCACAAAAAACAATGGTGATCTAGCACGAACCCATTCTACTAAGTGAAGTAACCCAAGAATGGAAAAACAAGCACCACATGTACTCACCATCAAATTGGTATTAACTGATCAACACTTAAGTGCATATATAGTAATAACATTCATCAGGTGTTGGGCAGATGGGAAGGAGAAGGAGGGGATAGGTATATACACACCTAATGGGTGCAGTGTGCACCGTCTGGGAGATGGACACGCTTGAAGCTCTGACTCAGGTGGGGCAAGGGCAATATAAGTAACCTAAACATTTATACCCCCATAATATGCTGAAATAAATAAATAAATAAATAAAAGAATTTACATTAAATGTAAGTGAACCTAATGTTCCCATTAAAAGTCGGTAATTGTTAAGCTTGACCCAAAAAATAGCAATTTTTAAGCCAATTATGGGCTATTTATGATAGTCTTGCCAAAAACAAAAGTGTAGAAAGGTTGAAGATAAAAGGGTGGATAAGAGATAAAAGCATATGCCATGCATACATTATCCAAAATAAAGCTGGTGAGGCTATATTAGTCATGTAGACTTTAAGTAAAAAAAACAAATTACTAGAGATAAAGAACCTCAGTTCACAGAAGGAAGGATGCATAAGAATTATAAATATGTAGGCACTTAATAGCATATCCTTAAAATGTCTGAAACAAAAGTTGAAAGAAGTAAAAGGAAAAATCCACAATCACAGTAGGAGATTTTAACATGCCTCTCTCCATAACTAATAAATAGGCAGACAAAAAAATAAATAAGATTGAATGGTAGGTCTACTTGTAGTTCTTTGAGGAATCTCCATACTGTTTCCATAGAGGTCTTACTAGTTTGCAGTCCCACCAGCAGTGTATGAGTGTTCCTATCTCTCCGCATCCACACCAACATTTGTTGTTTTGGGACTTTTTGATAAAGGCCATTCTTACTGGAGATAAGTGATGTCTCATTTTGGTTTTGATTTGCTTTTCCCTGATGATTAGAGTTGTTGAGCATTTTTTACTACTGGGTAACTGAGTATTTACCCAAAGGAAAAGAAGTCATTTTATCAAAAAAACACCTGCACTCGAATGTTTATTGTAGCACAATTCACAATTGCAAAGATGTGGAATCAACCCAAATGTCCATCAATTCATGGGTGGATTAACAAAATGTGGTATATGTATATCATGGAGTACTACTCAGCCACGAAGAAGGATGACTTATTGCCTTTTGCAACAATATGGATGGACTGGAGACCATTATCCTAAGTGAAGTATCTAAAGAATGGAAAAACAAACATCATATTTACTCACTATTAAATTGGAACTAACCAATGCACAGGGGTTAACTCAATAGTATTCCACCAGGGTGAGTGGGGAGGAGGGGATGGGTGAAAACCTACCTAACAGATACAATGAACACTATCTTGGTGATAAGCACACTTATAACCCTGACTCAAGCATTACAAAAGCCAATCCTTGTAACCAAAAACATTTATACTCCCATAATATTTTGAAATAAAAAAGGAAAAAAATCAGTGGGAACATAAATTTAAACAAAACAATTAGTAATCCTGACTGAGTGGACAGAACATTACACCCAACAACCACAGAATACACATTCTTTTAAAGCACACATAGAACATTTACCAAAACTCACCACATGCTGGGATGTAAAGCAAGTATCATCACATTTCAAGAGACTGAACAAACATAGAATATGTTCTCTGCCTACAGTGCAACTAAGCTGGAAATCAATAACAAAAAGATAACCAGAAATCATGATATGTTTGGTAATTAAGAAAAATACTTCGAAATAACTCATGGATCAAAACAGACATCATAATGGAAATAAGAAAATATTTTCAACTGAATGATCATGAAAACACTGCATATCAAAACTTGTGGGATTGCTTAGAGGGATATATTTTAGCCTGAATGGTGTATATTAGGAAATAAGACAAACTGCAAATTAATTAGCTGGGCACACATCACAAGAAGTTAGAAAAAGAATAGCAAAATAACACCGGGAGAGTAGAAGGATAGAATTAATAAAAAGAAGAACATAAACTGGTAAAACATAAAACTAACCTTCAGTAGAGAAAATCAATATGCCAAAAGTTAGTCCCTTGAAAAAACTAATAAAATGACAAACCTCTAGCAATATGGCACAAGGAAAAAGAAAAGAGACGCAACCAATGTTAGGGATGAAAAGGGACATCGCTGCAGATGGTGCAGACATTAAACAGATAAGTGAATATTATAAAGAACCTTATGGCAGTAACCTTCAAATTTTAGACATGATGGACAAAGTCTTAGAAAATGTAAGTTGCCAAAACTATAATGAAGTAATTAAAATCTGAGTTATAATCATTAAAGAAATTAAATCAGTAACCAAAACTTTTCACAAAACTTTAATCTCATAAGACTTCACTGGTGAGTTCTATTAAACACTTAAGAAAAAGTCTTACTTTAACCCTATGCATGAGCTCTCTTAGAGCATAGAAAAAGAGGGAATTCTTCAGCACTTTTTTAAAGCTGGCATAACCTCGATACCAAAATCTGATTAGGGTAGTAAGAGAAAGGAAAATTATAGATCTGTCTTACTTCCTAAAAAAAAATTAGCAAAGCAAACCCACCAATACATTATAAAGATAATATATCTCAACCAAATCAGTTTTGTCTCAGGAATGCAATTGTTAGTTTAAGATTAGAAAATTAATCAGTGCAATCCACTATATTAACTGACTAAAGGAGAAAATCACACAATCATTTTAAGAGTTGTAGAAAAAGAATTTGACAAAATTCAATATTTATTTCTGACAGAAGCTCTTAGACTAGGAATAACAGGGAATGTCTGTTAAAGTAACAAATTTGTCATGGTAGAGTAGGCTCGTTATGATAATGAATCTTCCCATTTCAGGGGCTTAACACATGTAAAGTTTATCTCTCATCAGATAAATCTCATGTAGGTTCTATACAGTGGCTTGATTGCTAATCGTCAGAGCGCATCTGTTCCAAAGTAGATCTTCCCATTCCACGGGCAGCACGTTCTTCCAGAGTCAACGGGGGCCTGTGCAGTCCCCCTTCAGCCCATCATCCACCAACCCTGGCTCATGCTAAATCCCATCCTTCCATCTTTCATCCTCAAAGTTTCCTATTTAAGCTAAGAAACTACGTTTAACTAGTGCTCCTGTTACGTCCCACACAGGGGAAGTCATGGTGTTCCCCAAGCACATTCTGACCCTAAGTGTCCACCCTGCTATGGGGATCCCTTGCCCACGCTGCACCCTCACAGCCTTCCTCTCAGGAGAAGTGCCACTCCTGAACGTAGAAGACTCTGGGGGGAGGCACGTGGTCACTTGAAGTAGTGGCATTAACCTTGCTTAAGGGAAATCCACCCCCTCCTCCACCCCTCACCTCTGCCACCCCTCACTGCCCCCACCCTGCCCCGGAGAGAATGCCAGCATCTGCTTCTACTCATCAAGAGGCATGGAGGCTTTTACCTGCCTGGCAGCAAGCATCCGTCCATATGTGCAATGCCACTGCTCTCCCTTGCCTAGGGATGTACCAGGTGGTCCAGGGCATCATCTCTCCTGTCAATGACAACTATGGGAAGAAAGATCTTGCACCTTCCCATCACCGAGTGGCCATGGCCCGGCTGGCCCTGCAGACTTCCGACTGGATCCGGGTGGACCCCTGGGAGAGTGAGCAGGCGCAGTGGATGGAGACGGTGAAGGTGCTGAGGTAATGGGGGTCCCGCTCCCGCGTGATGACCAGGGGCCATGGGAGACTTCTGCAGAGCCCGCGGGGTGAAAGGTAGAGCAGATTGTTGAGGAGGGATTCAGCCAGGCCTTCTCAGCCAAGATCCGAGAAGCATGCCTATTTCAGGGGAGAGAGACCAACAAATTCACACTCTCAGAAAGGTCCCTGAGCAAAAAAGAAAAAAAAAAATATTGCAAACAACTGTCCTTCAGGATGTACTTTGTCGAAACACTCAATCTTGTTTCAGAATGCTGTAGCATGGGGTCCAGGGCCACCACCTAGTAGCTGTGTGACTTTGGGCAAGTGATTTAACTTTCAGCATTCAGCAGTTAGAGTGCTGCCTCAGAACCTGTTGCCAAAGTAAAAGGAGTGCAAATGTGAAATAACTGTTAGGACACATGCTCCCTATTATTTTTTAAACTACTCACTGGTGTAAGCAAAGACTCATCTATTGAAAATTATATAAGGAATAAATGGACACCTAGATCATTCTTTTAGAATGAGTCATACAGTCATCTCTCATTTATCTAGGCTGAGAGAGAGGAATAGAAGCAAAAGAAATAGCTAATGCAAGAAATAACTTAGCCTTAATATGTAGGCAGAAACAGATGCTTTTTCTCCTCCCTGTGAGAGGCAGTGTGGCCTAGGGCACAGGTTTTGGAGCCAAATTTACTGAGTGACTTGATAGAAGCAATTTAGCCTCCCTGAGCCTCAATTACTCACCTAATAAAATGGAAATGACATCACCTACTTCACTAGGATACTGTGTGAATTAAGTGAGATAATGTAGGCAAAACACCTGGCTTATGGTAGGTGCTTAATAACGTTAGCCACCTTCCCTGCATCCCTACCTAACACTGGCCCATAATTTGTCCTTGAAACAGAGAAACCATTCATGGATAAATAGGAGTTGACCATAATACTATTTAAGCTTCTGCTGCAAAATGTAGGTGTGAACTAAGATTTTGCTGAACACATTCTTTTTTTATTTTTTATTTTTTTTACTATTATATATCCTTTAGTCCAGTGCTTCTCAATGCTAGCTGCACACTGGAATCACCTAGGGAGCTTTTGAAAGTACCCATGTTTGGATCTCACCCCAGAGACTGAGATGTCATTGGTTTGGGTTGGGGCATCGGGATTTTTAAGAGCTCCCTGGTGACTCTGAGGTATGGCAAGGGTTGGGCCTCACAGCCTCAGTTGCCAAGCATGTGACTTAGGCTTATGATCAGTACTAAGACCCATCTAAACCAGGAGTCTCAACTCTGATTGCAGGAATCACTTGAGAAGCTTTTGTTAAATGCTCATCACTCCACACCCCTAACCCCAGAGATTTTGACTTGTCTGGAGCAGGACCATTTTTATAAAGGTCCCCAGATTATTTATTTTGTGTAGCCAAGGTTAAGAATCAATGATATAGTCAACATAGTTTTACCAAATAACTGATTAAGATTTTTTTATTATTAATATTTGGAGTGAGCTTCATCTTTAAACTGTATCAATTGCATTAGAAAATGTGTTTTATTATAAACATTTTCCTAAAATTACCAAAAGTGGGTTTTTTTGAGATTGAAAATCTGGCTAAAATTGTAATCAGGTGTACCTGGTTGATCCTACCAGTAGAAAAAAAGAAAGAAAGAAATCAAAAACAATTGTAGTCAGTGGTTTTAGAAGTGTGGAAGAAATCCACCCACCCTTTGCTCCATTCAATGTTCTCTTGATAGAGTCCACAGTGAAGCTGCATCACAGTGACACGGTAACAGATATCTATAGGATGTACGTTCAC
The DNA here is from genome assembly GCA_963574885.1 of Lepilemur ruficaudatus. NCBI lineage: Eukaryota > Metazoa > Chordata > Mammalia > Primates > Lepilemuridae > Lepilemur > Lepilemur ruficaudatus. Next base: position 5,661 of record CAUYRT010106621.1, read on the forward strand.
TGCGGGGCTTAATGAGGATTATTTTTCTCTTTGTCAGATTGGGGGTTTTTTAATTCTAATTTTTAAAGCTAGGCGAACTTTCATGCCTTTAGGGCATTTGATAACTTATTTCACTTACCTTTTCCCATGTTGTGGGGGACAAGGCCTTAGTCACAATGTTATTTTATATGGTCCATCATGGTCATCATCACCATTTCATGAACCCCTTTGCAGACAGGATCTTTTGTTGCCTTCCTTGTACAGATGAGGAAACTGAGGCTCAGAGAGGCTAAGTTAATCACAGTCACACAACAAGCAAGCAAGAGGTGGCACGCCAGTCTGTTCAGCTCTGAAGCCGTGCTTGTGGCCCTCTTCAGAAACAGGGATCTGCAGATTAGGGACATGATGTGGCTGACTTTGCTCCTGCCACAGTTTCCCTCCAATGGGGCCTCCCTGGAGACCACAGAAGCTGCTTAGGACACAGAGAACATGTCCCCAGGGTCAATCCACAGGCCCAGGGTACCACTCAGGCAGGCAGCAAGAAGAAGCAGTGGCTACTGCCCTGCAGAGGCAGAGTGGAAGTCTGCAGGGAAAATGCATTTTGTACTCAAAGTAAGCATTTGCACAGCAAAGTTCAGAGATTCAGCTAATATTCAAAGTAGGGTCAACTTGAACTAGAAGGTTCAAGGTAAATAAAATAAAATGCCAATCACCACCTTTTATTGATCACCTGCTCTGTGTGCCAAGCTCTTCCACATATATCTAGTCAGCTCAGCAACTGGGAGAGGTAGGTGGGTGTAGCCCCATTTTACAAACAAAGAAATTGAAATTTTAAAAGGCTTGTAAAATATTCAAAGTTCTACAGTTAGAAAATGGAGTTGAGACCCAAACGTACTTCAGTCTGATGTGAGAGCCCAGACCCACCACGGAGTAAATCTTCAGAGATGAAGCTTACCAAAGCCGAAGCAGTAAAACAGTAATGAAAACAGAGTCCAGCCAGGCTCTAAGAAGACTCCACTGAGTCTCTGAGATAATCAGGAAGGGCTTTGACCCAAAGTTAAATGCATTCATGCATCCACTCCTTCCGTTGTTCCTGAATTTGGCAGACTTTAGGGGAGCATTTTCCTAGGTGCTAAGAATGGCAAGATGGATCAAATGGGGTCCCTGTTCACAATCTGGTGAGCAGATACACTGAGAATAATGATGATAATAGCAGCTAACATTTATTGGGCTCTTTCTCTGCATGGACCAGTGCTAAGCTTTTCAATTAATCCTCACAACAGCTCTCTGGGGTGTGTTCTGTCACTGTCCCCCATTCTACAGATAAGGAAACTGGAGACAGCAAGATTCCAAAGCTTACTAGTGAGAACCAGACAGTCTAATTCTAGAGCTTAACCTTTCTACTGTGCCCCCTCCCAATAATAATCAGCAGCAGGCCACTGCCCCAGCTTTTGGCAGGGGAGAAGCACTTTCTCTTTCATGGTCTTGAGATGCTGGGTGTAGATAAGGCCAGCATTAACTTTTATGACCAATTAACAGATGAGGTCAGTGAGGCTCTGACAGCGTTAGGGACTTCTCCAGGATCATTACAAGCAGGACAGTCTGAACTTGAACTCACCCACTCTGGCTGAAAAGTATATGCTTTTTCCACTAGGCAGTGCTCCCTCCCAAGTGCATAACACAGTAAGTGGAAGACAGAAGAGCAAAATGATACAAGAAGGGAGATATAGTGAGTGCCTGTGTTTGATAAGAAAAGAAAGCACAGGTGTCTCTTGATTTGCAGAATACAGATCACTTTAAAAGCTGGCCATGCCAAATTGGTGTAAGTCTAATCATATTGGAAATGCTCAGTGCACTTTGCATGTATTAACTCCTTTAGTCTTTGTGACCGCCCATCAGAGGTGGACACTATCATGATTCCTCACTGGCCGAGGCAGAAACATCCACATAGAGACCTGAATTCACTCACCCAAGGTCACAGCAGCCAGCTGGTGGAGGAGCTGGGATTGAACCCAGGCCATCTGGCTCCACGTCCTATTGGAGCTTGGCCATCACCCTATTGCCTTCTAAAGTATCATCTTCTAATAAGAGTGAGCAGCTTTTTTGGGAGCTAGCTGTGGGCCATGCACTGTGCTGGTGCTTAGTGTGCATGGCTAGTTTACCTTCACAAAAGTCTAGAAGGAGGTGGTGTTATCCCTGCTTCACAAATGAAAATGTATGTTTTGAACTCAGATCTAATAGCCCATGTCTTTAACCCCTACTCAACACTGATTGCTTTTTTTAAAGTGAAAAATATTGAAGAAAATGTTATAAGAGTAGAAATGTGCTAATTTCCCTGCTTGCACCAGGTGGCACAGAAGGTAGTGAACTATGTTGGATAGGGCTCTCCATGAGGCCCCACAGGGCCTCCTATCCCAGCACCTGGCATAGTGCCTGCCACATTGTAGGCACTCAGCAAGCATTTGTGGAATGAGCAAACTAAAATGGATAAAAGCAGGTTGAAATTTAAAATCTAAGAACCCCTGGGCGGCTTTGAAGGCTAGAGGACGGATACCCTGAGCCCGTATGTTTACGATGCAGGCATCATCACAACGAACTGCTCAGATCTCCACCCCAGATGGAAGGGCCAGACCACGGCCATGCAGGTAGGTGCTGAACTCTTGTCTATAGGAGGGTGAGCTGTCAGAGATTCTGTGAGACCTGGGGGTGCGGGGGGCAGGGGAGAGGGTCAGTCACAGCTGCGGACAACTTGAGTCCAACCCTCTGGGCATAGATAAGACACTGGAGGCCTGCCTGTTGGGGGTGACATTTCCAAGGTTGATAGGTCAGATTAGACAATCTGCCACCACCCACTGTAATTTATTGTGTTAATTTGGGATTTTCTGCCCCAAAAGAGTTTACCTACCCTTGTGACTTGTGCTTATGACATGGATTATGGTCGGGGCCACATGGGGATAAACTGATGAGCGCTGCTCGGGTTCTTTGCAAAGCCTTAGCCCTTTTGAATACAAAACATGCCATTATAAAACTTAAACAAAGAGACTAACACTTTATAAAAGTGTTACTCAGAAGAGGAAACCCATTTTTAAGGGGATTTAAAGTCGATTTGGATTATCCTTTTAGTTTGTAAGCCTGGGTTTACAACCCTGTTGTCATATCCTGGTGTTTGATGGAACCTCGTTGGCTGTGATTTCAGAGCGTGAGCTGCCTTGGTGGCGGGGTCAGATGCATAGCCCTCTCGTGCAGATAGGAAGAGCATCGTGCGCTGCTCGGAGGGCAACTTCCAGCAGGCGCCCATCTGCACGTTCCCTGCTACAGGGTCTCACAACACTGGTTGGTGGAACACTACTTCCAGATCAGAAAGACTCAGGAATGCCAAGGTTAAACACACGGAAAATAATTTCTTTACTGCAGGACTTTTCAGAGCCTTTCCTATGTCTACATGCATTACATGGAACTCTTTTTTTAATGCCTATTAGTATTAGGATTCCTCATAACCAGTGCTCTCCAGAACATGATTAGGAAACATTCTTCTAAAAGGATTTGGAAATGCCACCAGGCCCTAAAGGTGCCATGCAGCAGTCCCCAAATGCTGGCCGAAGGATCACTCACAGCAGAAACCTGCAGGGCTTATTACAAACACTAATTCCCAGGCCCCTTCCCAGACCTCCTGAGTGGGAGTGGGGCCGAGGAATCTGGATGCTTAATGAGCACTCTGGGGATTTGCTCTGCAGCCAATTCTGGGAACTGTGCACTAGAGGAGGAATCTGAGAAGGGGTTACAGTATCTGCTACATAGTCATCGTGTACAATGTTTATTGTATTCCTCTGGTCTCTCTGTCTGTCTGTCGAGGTTACATTCAGACTCCTTCCCTCCTACCCTTATGAGCACTGTGCCCAGGGCTCATTCCCAGCCTCTGCCTCCTTTCTGCATCATCTCTGGCCCAGCAGGCACTTCTAAAAGGATTCCAGACACTCCCAAGCACCTCCGCAAGCCAGGCTCTGGGCTCAGGCTGAGAACAGGGACAGCCAGCCCCGCCCCCACCCCTGCCCCAAGCTGGAGACAGGCTGTGAATGGAGGTGAGTCAAGGAATGGATGAGGCAGCGTGGAGGAGGAGACACCTGTGCCAAAACCTATAGGATGAGCAGCTTATTGAGATCGGGAGTGTTTCTAGGCAGAGGGGCAGCTCAAGTGTGGGGCACTCTGTGTCACTGGGGAGACTGGAGCCTCCAGTGAGAGGCAGGGGCAGCCAGAGGAATCCAAGAGGGATGCCACACTGAGGCTCTCAGCCTCCCACCCTTCACCTTTCTGCAGATGCTTCCGGAATCTCTGTCTCTGCTCTTTGCCTGGCCTGCCCCTCCTTGCCCTTCCTTTCTCAGCTCCCCTGTTGAAAACCTATCTGTCCTGGGAGGCCCAGTTCAGAATCCACCTTCCCTGTGAAACCAGTGCTGGCTGCTGTCACTCTCCCTCTGCCACAGCCCGTTCTGTGTTCTTTTCCGATTCATTTTTCCAGGAGCTGCAAGCCTGCTCTGCTTGGCCCTGCACTGTTGAGGTTTGGCCCTTATCCTCTTTCTCTCTGTGCAGACCCTAAGTCCCGCTCATCTTGTTCTGTTCTGAAGTAACTGTTAAAAAGGGAAGTTTATATAGAATGAAAAGTGAGCTTGTCAATTGACCGAAATATATCAGAGACTTTAAAAATCTTTGTGATCTCTGCTTGATAAATTCCCCTGTAAAGGAATCTGGCTGAAGAAATAATTAGAAATTGGGGCAAATATGTATGCAGAAATATGTTTATCACAGAGGTTTTTGCAATGGCAGAAAATAAAAGCAACCTCAATGTTTCAATATAAAGGAATGTGTAAGTAAATTATATTATATGCATAGGATGACGAACCTACATAAAAGGTTTTGATGATATGGAGAAATACTTATAAAGTAAGTGGGAAAAAGTCAGGATACAATACTGACTTATCATCTCAAGTATATAAAAATGTGAATATACTTTCACATCTGTTTGCATGTCTAAATATATAGAAAGGACTAAGGAAATACACCAAAATTGGCAATTTTTGTAGAAAGCAGAATTATTATCATTATTGTTATTTTCTAGTTTAACACATTGACTGCCATGTGAGTTGTATTTAACTCAGGCTAGTTTTGACCCCAGGGCCACTTAGACAAAACCCTGCAGTTCGCTCGTGAACATCTTACTTGTTGATGTTCTTATTGTTACAATTAATATTGACAATTTAATTCTAAAAATGTGGATTGCATTGCATATAATTCATGCACAGAAAACAATAAAAAACAACAAATTAGAAAAAAATTTCTAGTCTGGCAGTCAATGTGCTGAATACATATTTCTATATGTTCCATAATGAGCACGGACTTCATGTTTGTAATCAGGGAAAACTAGAGCAATTTAAAAAAGGAAGGTAGAGTTTTTTCAGCATAGGTTTGGCCTTTGGTAAGATGGCATGTATGCTACTAGTGACATATTTTCAAAGGACCGTTTTGTGTCTGTGTATTTTATTGGTGCGCTGTTACGCTCTGAGGTTGCAAATTACGTGATGATCTCAGCATTTTGTGGCTGCAGAGCCCTGCTTTACCCATCACTGCTGTGATTTGCAGTCCTTGGACTCACCCAGAGTCTCAGGGATTGCTAAATTCCAGGCTGCTTGGGTGTGACACTTTGGGATGGATGGTGCCTCCAGTCCTTAACAGCCCGACTCTGCCTTTTGTGAAGGCGGCCCCCACCTCTGACTGATGGGGCCGAGCACAGTTCAGCGATGTTCAGAGGATTCCCTTTCCGTACAAACAGAGCAGGCACTTTACCTGTTTCCATTTTACTCTGACTATTCCAAGGTGGCCTTGTACAGTTAGTTTGGATACAGTGTGTCAGATGCTTCATCTCTGATGTCCTCTTTAGAGCCAGAAGTCCCACACTTCCGAGTGTGTCTGTGAGGTGCCACGACAGATGGCATGGTGGCCACGTTCACGTGCTGCACCAGGCAGGAAATTTACGTTGCATTGTCTCCGTCACTCAATTCCCAAAACGCCCAGAGTAGGTTTTATTATCCCCATTTTATGGCTGAGGAAATAGGCCCATAGGCTAAGGAAATTTCCCAAGATCCCAGCTGATCTAAAATTCAAACCCAGGGGTGTCTGATCTCAAAATTGGTGCTCTTTGATGTCATAGACTTAGGACAATCAAACACTCAAAGAAAAGGTCCTGGTGGCACTTTCCTCACAGTCTATGTAAATTTCCTCTTCATCTGCTTTGCAAAGCCCTTGGCTTCTCAAAGACAGGACACACTGCCCCAAACATGCCCATGAACATCCTGTTTATGTGACTATTAGGACAAATTATATTGGCGGCCTTTATTCTACACTCTGGAGTTACATAGTTTGGACTTGGACAGAGTCACCTGGTCTAAAAATTTTGGAGCAGTGTTGTGAATGGATTTGGAAGGGATGTGTGAATGCCTTTGTGATCCCTGAAGTCAAGACTGCCCAGAGTTGGAGTCTGAGGCATGTTCTGCAATGAGAAGTAATCCATCACATGGTACTGTCATCAAGGAGAAGTAGGCACCACCAGCGTCACAGATGTGCCTTGATTTGGGAAAGCAGGGGAAGTATGGGTACTTGTCCCCTCTAGGCAAGGCTCAAAGCAAATAGTATTCCTTACTGTCATTGTTCATGAATCAAACAGTACTCGATATAGAAATAGAAGCCAATATGTAAAAATTGTCCCCACCAAAAAAAAAAAAAATCTATTGGGAGAATCTTCTGTTCTCTGATCTCTGATCTGTGGGAACAGGGGATATACCACAGGCCCAGCAGACCCTGGAATTAAATGCACATCGTTGAACCTCCCCTGTAGGAAGACCTGGTAGAAACTACCCAATTGTTTGAGAGGGCAAGGACTAGTCTCTTGCTATGCTATAGTGGCTGGATAATTAAGGAATTAGAGTAAAATCTCACAGATGCAGAACTATTCAAATCTGCATATATGCTGTGAGCAATGGGACTGTCCCAAATTAGTGAGAAGTGTGAGTTACTGAAAAAAAATTTTTTTTTTTTTGAGACAGAATCTCATTCTGTTGTCTGGGCTAGGGTGTAGCACGTTATCATGGCTCACTGCAACCTCAGACTCCTGGGCCCAAGTGATTCACCTGCCTTAGCCTCCTGAGTAGTTGAGATTACAGGCACGCACCACCATGCCCAGCTAATTTTTCTACTTTTTGTAGAAATGAGGTCTTGCTACGTTGCTCAGGCTAGTGTTGAACTCCTGGCCTCAAGCGATCCTCCCGCCTCAACCTCCCGAAACACAAGGATTACAGGAGTGAGCCACTGCTCCCAGCTGACTGAATAATCTTAAATGTAATTTTAGTGGTTTTAAAAGGCCAGAGACTTAAGAGATATTTTATAAATGTTGAATGGATATTTTGATGAATAGATTGGTAGATAAATGGATAAGTGAATGAAGGAAGGAAGGATAATTAACACATATCACACACTATGTCAAGCACTGTTCTAAGTACTTTGCATTTCTAAACTCATTCAATTCTAAAATAACCCTGTAAGGTAAGTACTATTAATAATCCTTATTTTTAAGTTGAGATCACAAGAGCTTTTGAATGGCAGAACCAGAATTTGAATGTAAGGTATGTAGCTCTATGGTCTTAGTAACCACTAAGAATTCATACATGCATGAATGAAGGAATGTTTGAATATCATTTACTATACCAATATTATGCTGCTGGAGTGTTTGGAAACTATGTTTCCGTAATTACATCTGTTGCTTTAAACGAGTCCAGGGTCCATCCTCTCATGGGCGGAGGACCTGAGTCTCAGAGGAAGAAATGTCTTGGCTCCAGCCCCACCACAGCATGTGCCCAGCTGAGGCCAGAACTCAGACCTCTCCATGACACCTCCAGCCTCTTATTTTCCATTCCTCAGCTGCCCCTATGCGCTTCTGTAAACCATCTCTCTCTCTCTGGTCCGAGTTCAGACTCCTTGGAAGGTTCTGCAGTAGGGGATCCTGCACTGCCCATCGACACCAAGCTTCTCCCAGTGTGTGAAGCCCTGGGCCCTCCCTACTGAGGCTTCATGGTGACTTGCCCGCGCTCTGGCAGCCCAGCCTTTGCCATCTACGGAAGCTAGAGCCACGTTTTGGAGAACCAGGTAGCCTGCAGCTTGCTTCTACCGCGGACTTGGTTCTTCCTTTTCAGATTAGCGCACTCAAGAGGGACAGGGTCCATGCCCCTAGCGCTCCTGGAGAGGCTTCTCGGCTATGATGCAAGTGCAGAGTCCCACCAGCAGGCGGCAGCAGAGCCTCGCTGTTACAAATACCCAACCTAGAGGATGGCTGCCTTGGTTTGACTCCCACTTCTTTGCCTAGCGCTGAGTGAGCTCAGGCAAGTCACTTGCCTTTCTGTGCCTCAGTTTCCCCCTCCACAAAGTGGGCACACAATACTTACCTCATAAAGTTGTTCTGAGGATCATATGATATCATACACACATAAAGTTCTATTAATAATAGTGCCCGTAATAATCACCCAATAAATGTTAGGTGTTATTTTACCATGACAATCAGCATTCTGTTAGAACAAATTCCAAAGGATTATCCACGTTCATCAGTTGTTCTAGAGCTTTGTGGGTTTTTTTTTTTTTTTTTTTTTTTTGGAAACTGAAGTGAAAAGACCACCAGCTGGAGTCTTAGAGACCTTTCAGTTATCTGAAGAGTCTTTATAGTTTATCTCTATGATGAGGCTTTTATATAAAAGTACCAGGTACTAGTACCTAGTAACAGTAGGGCTGAAATGAATTTCGAATAGGACTGAGACATGTCCAAGGCCCACAGCTTGTTGGTGTTAGGGCTTTCAGAACCTTACCTTCCATCGGATGTGGTTCTAGGTATAGCAAAGCCATCTTGGGAGCCCTCTGCATGATTGAAAGCAACCACAGACACACTTCTGTTACAACACTGAAAAAAAATCTCTCTTATTACTTGGCACTTTGCCAATATTAAACAGTGTATTGATTAAATCATTACTTTTAATTGTATTCTCTGAAATAGCTTCAGATTCACTTACGTGCTTTCTTCTTTTTAAGTCATGAACACAGAGACATTGAGTTCTCAATATATTCCACGAACAGCGTTTTGTGAGATTTTCCAGTGGAATACGATGTTATCTTTCCTGGCAGTGACCCTTCGGTAACTTTGCTGGGTCCACCCTTGTTTTTGCAGCTGTGCCTGAGCTGAAGCTCCTCTGTGGGGCAGACGTCTTGAAAACCTTCCTGAACCCCAACCTCTGGAAGGACGCACACATCCAGGAAATAATGGAGAAGTTTGGCTTGGTATGCGTGGGCCGAGCGGGTCACGACCCAAAGGGGTACGTCTTGGAATCGCCCATCCTGCGGAGGTACCAGCACAACGTTCACCTAGCCAGGGAGCCTGTGCAGAACGAGATCAGCGCCACATACGTCAGGCGAGCCTTGGGCCAAGGACAGAGCGTCAAGTACCTGCTCCCTGACGCTGTCATCGCCTACATCAAGGACCACAACCTCTACACCAACCCAGGGCAATGAAGGAAAAACAAGCTAGGGAGAGACTGAGCAGGCGGGCCAGCCACTCCTCCTCCACCAATCTCCTGAGGGGAGAAGGAAGTTCAGGTTTTTGTTTTGCTTTGATTTTTGCTTTTCCATTTTTCCTTTATTTCTACAATGATTTTACTTCTGAGGAGTCTTCTGTCTCAGGAAGAGATACCTTATTACGAGGGCAGGGAATGTGTACATCACAAAGATGGACATTTATCAAAGAAGTTGAAATGATATGGCAGGTCATTAAAATTAGGCAAAATCTCTCAGAACTGCTGAAAGAGGAGGCCTTATTTTGTGTAAATGATAATTATGGTGTGCACACTGAATGCAGTACTGAGCATGGCAGGGGTCCCTGAAGGTCAGACCAGAATTGCCCACAATGCATTTTTTTTAACTAGGACCAGATGCAGTGAGCTGGTCTTGATTAGAGAGATTTGACAGGATGCTAATTACTGAACAGTAGGCTTTGTCAACGCTCTTGTTTCTAGCAGAATACTAACTGAGAAGTCAAAAATTTGGAAACAGCACATTGCTGATTTATATCGAATTTTCCCTTACAAACCATTGTCTAACAGCCTACTGGCCTTTCATAAAATTTAAACTAAACTTTTTATAAGTAGTGACCCTCAAGCAATATTTTTGATATAACAAGTATTTTTGACACTGCTATACCATAAATGTCAGGGTTCCTGATTTCCAAGTTTCTAAAAAGGAACTGAAGTCAAACAGATGCCTATTGTAAAGGATGTTTTTGAATGTTTTGTGACCGCCTGCCCGTTTGAATATTGGCAAAGGGATAAATAATAAATTGACATCAAAAAGTACTAATGAAAAGTTTCTCTTTTTTCTTCTTTTGTTATATTATTAATGACTGATATGCCAGCTGTTGCCCTTCTTTTTAGCTGCTCCGTGAAATTTGCTACTGTTCCAGGCAAACTGGTATGAATTTAAAAGTTTGTGTTCCCAGGTAGTAGGAGTGGAGGAAACAATTGCTTTTCAGTGCCATGCAAATGAGTTTTTAATTGAAAGCTCTGGGTCAATAGCTCTTTTCAGGTGGGCCCTGAAAGTTGAGAGCAGGAGCCTCACGTGTGTTCAGGATCTGTCATTCCACTCCCAGAGTAGAAAAGGTAGTGATTGGCCTCATTCTGTTAGAGTTTACTCTTTGCACTTGTTGGCCACATGACTGAACACATTCATAACTTACTTCTCCATAGTTTGGTTTATTCTTGCTATGGATTTAGTCATGCAGAAAAACAAAGGGCAGTTGGAAAGAATCTAGTATCTGCCCCCAAATATCCCAGTGTTCACATGTGTGTCATGAAATGGACGAGTGGAGTAGAAAATCAGAGTTTCCTGGGTCCAGACTGGTGGGACCCTCCCGTGTGGGGAGGTCCCCAGACTTCCATCCCTGCAATCACTAAAGCTGCCAGCCATTCCCTACCCTGATTGAGCTCTGCCCTCCAGGAGGTCCCTAAGGACCCTGATAATTCAGGAGAAGAGGAATCAGACAGCCTTGTGCAAAAGCTGCCACAGCAAGCTGTGAGCCTTCGACTAACTCCGTTCCGCGCTGTGAGCCTTGTTTCCCTTGCCTCTCAAATGGGGGGTTTGATTAGACATCCTCCAAATTCTCTTTTTTTAAATTCAAAATATTATGGGGGCAAGGGGGAGGAGGCAATGGGTGAAAACCTACTTAATGGGTGTAAATTCTCTTTTAGCTCTGATTTTCTAAGACTCTCAAGTGCCTCTCACTTCGGCCTATCTAGCCTTCTTTGGGTTCAGCACACTTCTAGCCAGACTGGAAGCTCCTCGAGCTCAGGGCTTCTTGGTTTTATTTGCCGATGTATCCAAAGTGCCTAGAAATGTGTTCCTCAAAGTGCAGTCCCAGGCCGGCAGTGTTGGCATCCCCTGGGAGCTAGGAAGAAAGGCCAACTCTCAGGCCCCACCGCAGACCTACTGGCTCAGAATCAGCATTTTAATATGATTCACTGGCCTAGATCAATGCCCATGACAAGTATTAGCTTTATTTTTAATAAACGGAATGTATGATTGAAATTACGTGATATTTACTCCAGTAAATATTTCTCCCTTAACCTCAAAGCAACATTGCCCCACTTTTCAGTGTGGGGCAGAGAAGGAAAACAAACAAGCTTCAGACAGTTGTCACGTCCAGAAGACGTGATAGAGAGGGTCCCGCGGGTCTACGGCAGAGTTTCTCAGCCGTAGCAACACTGATGTTCCGGGCTGTGGGGCTGTTCTGTGCATTTAGGATGCTGGGCAGTGTCCCTGGCCCTGTCCACTAGATCTGGTAGTACCCCCCTAATTGTGACATCAAAAATGCCCCAAGACATTGCCAGATACCACCCGGGGCACCAAATAATCACCCGGGTGGTTATAAATCTCACTAGTTTAAGGATGTGGCCATGAGGAGTGTGTCTGTGAGCAGTTCCCTGTTTCCCAATAGGGGAAATCAGGAAGCAGCAGCTTTGGAACAGTCTCTTTTTATAATGGACTAGGGGAGCGGCAGGGACACAGTGCTGTCCACAGTAGGAATTAGAAGCCACATCCATGACTCATAGGCACCCTCACCCCAGCTTTAGTTCCCTTTTGTTCCAAGTACACTTAGTGGCTTTCTCATCCATGTTTTTACAAGCTGAGGATTCAACATACTCTGGACCCTCCGTAATGACATCCGAGGCCTGGCAAGTGGAGACTCGCAATGAGTGGGAGCTAGTAGTTGTATTATTATGATGATTCAAAATTCAGATTTTATTTATGCAAATCATATTTACTCAGAGCCTCTCTAGTGCCAGGCACTGGACTAAACACTGGGGTACAATGGTGAGCAAAAAAGACACAGTCTCTACCCCTCAAGGAGCTTATAGTGCAGTGGGGAGTGGCAGGAACCGAATGATCACACAAGTACACGCGGGATTCAAGCTATGATGGGGCTCTGGAGGCAAACGCACCGTGTAGCCCGACAGCCAGACGCTGCAGGGTCACTGCAAAGCTAATGAAGCCTAAGCCTCAGCCCCTCACTTGTCCAGGCCCTTTCCAATGCCCCAGAAGAGCCCTAATTATGTGGGTATCTCATTTCAAATTCATAATTTCTATTCTTTTTCTGAAAAAGGACCTTCAAATTGTACAAAGTTTAGATTCCATAAAATGGATTCACCCTGATGACAGTGTAGACAGCAGGGAAGTGGCAAGGGATTTGAGACCTGCAGGATGAATTCACAAGATTTGGGGACGAGTGGAGACAACAGGCTTTCAGAAAGAAGGGGCAGCATGTACAAAGGCCCTGAGGCAGAGGGGGGCAGAATGGGCAGCATGATGAGCCAGATTCATCAGCACCTCCTTGAGGAGGGGTAGATGATTGCATTGTGCACCTGACAGCAGATGTCCTTGAATGCCACCGTCTCCTGTCCAACCTTTCCGTAGGCTCAGGGCACCAGGCCCAGCTAGGCTTGGAGGTGATGCCTTTGTCTTCCTGATCCATGTCTGTGTCATGAAGCTCCCACCAGGCGAAACATCAATTTCTGAGTCTTTACATTGTCTCTTTCAAAATAAAATAGCACCACAACAAAACCTACTTTATTAAAAATATATATAAATAAAATATTATATATCTTAATTTCTGTACTCTCACTTTGTCTCACTGATACATGTAGCCTCCCTTTTTAATATCAGAGGAGAACATATGTATCACTGCTGTGCTCCTGATTTATTGCATTGACACTGACCTGCATACCTGATTTCACATTCCTTTCCATCCCCTCAGGTCTTCTCTGAATCTACTTTGCAGGGCGTTTTGTTTATTTTGCAAGAACAGAAAAACAGTGGTTTGGGCTCCTGGGTAAATAGAATTTCCAGCCTTAAATAAAGGTTCTTCTGTGATAGCAGACACTGCCCAAATGAGAGGAGCTCTGTATCCTAGCCTGCGGAAAGGATTTTTCATTTATAGTACCATCTGTGTCACTTGGGACAGAAGGATGTGAAATCCCATGTTAAACCAACAGCACTCTGGATTTGCAAGGCACGTTTGGTAATTGGGTTAATACATGAATATGAATTTCCTCATTCCCGTCCTCATACTTTCTATGCTAACAATGTTTCTGCCTCCCTTTTTGCAAGGGTCTTCATGCATAGATTGTGTACACATGAAGTTATTTTCTTGGACCAAAACTTGGCATTATAGATACACATGTGTGACTAATAAACAATCTACAATAATACACCTAGGCATGTGCTTCAGAATATTTTAATATTGTTAAAATAACCTCAAAATGGATTATTTGTGACACCATAGACCGTGAGGACTAAGGGGGACCCTAAAGTTCATCTGGTCCCACATTTCCAAATTACCAAACACACAGATCCCACAAATGAATAGGAGTTTCACTACCAAAACACATTATTATTATAATTTGTTCTGTGGACAACTTTGGGGAGCCCTACCTGTCTTTCTCCTGTTAGCAGTCTGCAGCATGTGTTTTGCATGCCCTGTCAGTCTTGGTCCTACCTTCCACACATCCCTCATGCGCAACTGCTTCCCTCCTGTCACTTCCCTGTCCAAATTGCCATCATCTTTCTCACCTGGACCCCTGCAGCAGCCTCCTAACAGGATTCCCCAGTCCACTCCTGGGCCCTGCAACCCATTCTCCATGTAGGAGCCAGAGCAGTTGTCTGTGTGCACCATATGGTCCTATTGGTTCCCTTCCCAAACTCCTTCCATGGGACACCATTAAGAAAAGGGAAAAACAAGCCACAGACTGGGAGAAAACGTTTGCAAAGAGAGTCTTTCTGATAAATGACATATCCAAGATATGCAGAGAACCCTAGCAACAAAAATAAGAAGACTAACAACCCAATTTAAAAAGCGATCAGAAGATGTGACTAGACCTGTGCAGGACTAACACAGCAACCTACTGATCTGTAGAAGGGTTTCCTTGTGGGTCTGGCCCCTGCCAGGCATCCGAAAACTTGGCTTTTGCAATGTTCCCTATGTTTCTAACTGATAAGGCTGTTTTGTCTTCCTGGGGCGCTGAATCCTGCTGCAGCAGCTGGCCTAGACTGTTTGAACAAACATTGTGATTTATGGTGAATACTTGCTTTCCTTCTAGGAGTTTGGAATTTCAGTAACCACAGTGGGTCCTGTGACAGAAGAGTGCCCACCTCACCAGCCAGGAAAAAGCTCTGGACTCAGAGTGTCCAGCAGGCCCCCTGGGCAGAGACAATGCACACTATTGCTGAATTTTACTGCTGGAAGAAGAAGCATGTTCTATGTGAACCGCTCCCCACCCGCCAGGAGGGAGAACTTGGAAAGCCTGCACCTGGACTCCTCTAGCTTCTGAAACCTGCTGTGTCTTTTCCCCCGCTGTTGTGTCCTTTCACCATAACAACCACTGCCTTGGTGTAACTGTCTCTGAGGTCACTGAGTCCTTCAAGCAAGTCATCAAATGTAGAAACCCCAAATAAGACACTTCACCAAAGAAGATATATGGATGAATATAATACGGGCATGAAAAGATGCTCAACACCATTAGTCATTAGGGAAATGCAAACTAGAACCACAATGAGATATCGATACAATTAGAATGGTTAAAAGCAATCCAGTAATTCTATTTCTAGGTATCTACACAAAAGAGATAAAAATATATGTCCATTCAGGCTTATATGCAAATATTTATAGCAGCATTTTTCACTGCAAAGACAGGAAACAATTCAGACGTCCATCAACTGGTGAATGTATAAACAGATGTATTCTATCCATGCACTGGGATACTGTTCAGCAGTTTTCCAAAGGATTAGTGATACCTGCAACAACATGGATGAACCCCAAAACATGCCAAGCGAAAGAAGCCAGACTCAGAAGGTGGGCATATTATATGATTCCATTTATATGAAATTTCTAGAAAAGGCAAGACTGTAGAGACAGAAAGTGGCTGCCTGAGGGTAAGAGTGGGATTGATTGGCCAGGCACGGTGGCTCACGCCTGTAATCCTAGCACTCTGGGAGGCTGAGGCGGGCGGATTGCTCAAGGTCAGGAGTTCGAAACCAGCCTGAGCAAGAGCGAGACCCCGTCTCTACTAATAATAGAAAGAAATTAATTGGCCAAC
>CAUYRT010106623.1:0-60817 GCA_963574885.1 Lepilemur ruficaudatus
TATATATATATATATATAAACTTAGCCGGGCATGGTGGCACATGCCTGTAGTCCCAGCTACTCGGGAGGCTGAGGCAGAAGGATTGCTTAAGCCCAGGAGTTTGAGGTTGCTGTGAGCTAGGCTGACGCCACGGCACTCTAGCCTGGGCAACAAAGTGAGACTCTGTCTCAAAAAAAAAAAAAATCATGAAAACATTAAATGCTGGTAAAGATGCAGAAAAATCTGATCATTCATATACTGCTGGTGAGAATGTGAAATAGTACAGCCACTCTGGAAAACAGTTTGGCAGTTTTGTACAAAACAAAACAAGCAATTGTTACATGGTCCATCAATTGGATTTTGGGGCATTTATCCCAAAGAAATAAAGAGGTGGATGCAACACAAAAAACCTATACATGAAGGTTTATAGCTGCTTTATTCATAACAGTTAAACACTGTAAACAATCCAGATGTTCTTCAATAGGTGATTGGTTAAACAGTTGTATATACATACCGTTGAATACTACTTAGAAATAAAACAGAATGAACTATTGATAAAGGCAACAATTTAGATGAATCTCCAGAGATTTATGCCAAGTAGGGGAAAAAAGGTAATCCCAAAAGGTTATATACTATATGTTTTCATTTATATAGCATTTTTGAAGTGACAAAATTTTAGAAACGGAGAGTAGGTTGGTAGGGTGGGGGAAGGAACAACAGGAGGGAAGGGCAACACTGAGGGATCCTTGTGCTAATAAAACTGTTCTGAATCTTGATTGTGGTGGTGGATACATAAACCTACACACGTAACAAAATTGTATAGTACTAAATACACACACATAGAAATGAGAACAAGAAAAACTGGGGAATAAGATCTAAGGATTGTATGAATGTCAACAATCTGATTGTGATACTGTACTATAGTTTTGCAAGATATTGCCATTGAGGGGAACTGGGTGAAAGGTACAGAGACTCTATTACTTCTTACAACCTATGCGAATCTATAATTATCTAAATAAAATTTTTAATTAAAGACAAAAAGCCATGTTTATATGGAAATCTTCCTCAATTCTTTCCCCTTCGCTGTCACATGTTTAACCCCTCTTTGAACGCTCTTCACGTACAAAGATGATTAGGCCTCCAAGCAGGAGGATTACTTGAGGTCAGGAGTTCGAGACCAGCCTGAGCAACACTGCAAGACCTCATCTCTACAAAATATTTTTAAAAATTAGCCAGGTATGGTGGCACATGCCTGTAGTCCCAGCTACTCAGGAGGCTGAGGCAGGAGGATCATTTCAGCCCAGGAGTTGGAGGCTGCCGTGAGCTATGGTGACACCACTGCACTCTAGCCTGGGCAACAGAGTGAGATCCTATCTTAACAAACAAAACAAAACAAAACAACAACTCATCAAATGTGCACTTAATATTTGTGTATTTTACTTATTAGAAAACAGAAAAAGAACTCCAAACAATACTGAACTCTAGTTAATGATAGGCAGGCTAAGGTGTTTAAGGGTGAAGTATACTGATGGCCACCACTTACTTTAATACATTAACTACCATGTGAGTTGTATTTAACTCACACCAGTTTTGAGCCCGGGGCCTCGTGAAGCATATGTAATTCATATGTCCCTATCCTGGGAGCCATATGAACCATTTTTCAAGTAGCATATAACTCACACACAGCAAACAATAAAAAATAACCAATTTTTCATTAAATTAGAAAGGATCATTTTGTTTTCAAAGTTTTTATTCTATTTTCATAATAAAACACCATGGCCCCAAGGAAAAAAAAATTTTTTCCCTAGTGTGACAGTTAATGTGTTAAATTGCAATAAAAATATAGATTGAGGCCGGGCGCAGTGGCTCACGCCTGTAATCCTAGCACTCTGGGAGGCCGAGGCGGGTGGACTGCTCAAGGTCAGGAGTTTGAAACCAGCCTGAGCAAGAGCGAGACCCTGTCTCTACTAATAATAGAAAGAAAGTAATTGGCCAACTAAATATATATAGAAAAAATCAGCCGGGCATCGTGGCGCATGCCTGTAGTCCCAGCTACTTGGGAGGCTGAGGCAGAAGGATCGCTTGAGCCCAGGAGTCTGAGGTTGCTGTGAGCTAGGCTAACGCCACGGCACTCTAGCCCGGGCAACAAAGTGAGACTCTGTCTCATAAAAAAAAAAAAAATAGACTGAAAGATGGACAGATTAACAAATATGTGACAAAGCAAATACAGCAAAGTTTTAACAATTATACAATATAGGTGATGCGTATACGGATGCTTACTGTATAATTCTTTCAAGTTTTCTGAATGTTTGAAAATGTTTATAACAAAATGTTGGGAAAAGATACATACCAACAAAACAGTTGTTTCTCTTCTTCTCAAGAACTTGGCTTATATTTCTAATACTACAGAGTGAAAATTTATTGTTGTTAAGTTTGTCCCCGGATGTTGCTCTTGCATACATGATGTAATTGCCATTTTCTTTTTGTCCTAAATTCTTAGATTCTCCTGGTGTGCACTCTGTTCCAGAATCATGCTGTCAAACAGAATATAGAGTTATATAAACAGAAAGTAAAATAAGGTTTTTAGGTCATCTGATTAAATGTAATGTTCTCATCAAAAAGAACAATGGAAGCTTATGGACTCTCCTTTACAAAGGATCTTACAATTGTTTTACATTCTAAGTAGGAAAACAATTTGCTCTTCTAGGAGCCACTGTCTTAAAAAGGAAGGAAAATCAGTGGAGGTCTAGCCACAACAATTTATAACTTTCTAAGTAGGAAATAGAATTGAAGACAAATTGTGGTAAAAATCTATTAAAAATAAGCTCACCTACATTTAAAATTAGTAAGAGTAATATAAACTACTTTAAAATTACTATTCTTTAAAATATATGCTAAATTACAGCTTATAACTAATTCGGTGAGACAGAGGTAGGGAAAAACGAGAAAGGAAACAAAATAGACTGGTATGAGGCTAAGCACACATACAACAGGAATTGAAGACAGCTAACTTATTAACCAGCATGCAAGAAAGAAAAGTAAAAATGCTGACTAGGGATAGAAACACAATGATCTACTTTAAAATGAAAATGAAGAAATGCCAAGAAGTAAAGTAAAAATTTTGCTTTGCAGAATAAACAGGTGACAGAATTCTGTGTATGTGTAAATTCGCAGAAGTGGTATTTGGTTTTGGTAAATTTTATTGAAGTATCAGATATGTACAGAAAAGTTCCAAAGCATAGCTTCCTGAATTTTCTCAAAGTAAACACACTTATGTGACCAGGGCTGAGATCAAGCAAGCTAACCTAGCAGCCTCTGCCCTCCTTGCGGAGATGCACTAAAACAAATAAAGAAAACTAACCTCATAATGCTCCTCAAACAATTCAGAATATATCAGAAGGGGTGAAAAACATTGGGTACTAGAGTAATAGTTCTATTTATTTTAAATCTTACTTTGAATACCCAACAACCCTACTCTCCAGAAAGAAAAGAATTGCCTAACGACATGTTGTTTTTTTCCCAGAGCCCATCTTTCATTTTCTACTCCCCATTCTGAGACAACTGTTAATAATATGACCGCTACTACCACACCTTTATTCTCTCTGATACCACTTGGCTTTCTCCTAAACCTAGATTCATCACTCAACAACTCTATACTATTCTCCAATATTATCTTGCTTTATGTTTTTATTCCATAGAATTCAATTTGATTTCTGATAAGGTAGGGCACTAGAAATATTTTCAACATTAGAATTTTAGAAAAGGAATGAAAAAATTCCAATACTGTATAACTTTCGATGTCATTACAGAATATTTTACCACTTTTCAATTCAATAAATATTAGCGAGCATCCACTATTACACAAGGAGGCACTAAAATATAATATGAAACTATAAACATGAGACAAGTATTATCCCTAGCCTTTAAGGAACTTATATTCTATTTAAAAATGATAGCAAATTGTGACATATCTGCCTGGTCTGACTTGCTGCCCCATAAATCCATTATAGACACTGCTCATCAATTATTGCTTTACTAGCCCCAGGGATATTATAGACCATCATTAACAGCATGGAAGGGGTAAGAGACTGTAAACAACTATGCCAGTTATTTGCCATCCTCAGATAACGGAATAAAACAGGCACACAAATAAGCAAAACATAAAATAAAACATGAAAGGCTATCTTGCCTGGACGCCACAAAGAGCTGTGAAAGTTCAAATCACAAGAAAGATTTCATAAGGAAACTATAATCTTAGACAAGAAAACAGAAAAATTTTCTTATTCTAAAAACGATACATGATCTTATAGAAAATTTAGAAAGTAAAAAACGGATAAAGAAAAATTCAATCATAATCTATCACAAACAATAAATATTATTAAGTTGGTCTATTTTCTATATATCTAGCTATATCATAATCTAATATAAAATTTGCACTATATCATATATACAGTTATATACACGTTTCTTTTAGCTTAACAGTCTAAGGTGTACACTGCAAAGCTTCAGTTTTAAATGACTATAGAGCATTTCATAATATTTCCATATTGCATGGCCATTAAAAACTTTTTGCTATTATAAATAAAACTACAATGGTTATATTTTCCTAATTTTTAATTTTCAAACACAGTAATTCTTTAATAGATTCTCCATTTATTTCTTTCAGTTGGATTTTGAGAGGTAGAATTACTGAGTTAAAAAGTAGAACACTTTAAGGGTCCTGATACATATTGCCAAATTTCCTGAAAAAGGGCCATATTAACATCATATAACAACATGGATCACGATTTCAATAGCCAAAGATGGGAAGGAATAAAATTCCTGGCAGAAGAAAGTTTTAAAGGTCTGTGAATTACTTGACAGGTGAGAGTAGACAACACTGGAAATATAGTTGGACCCAAATTATGGAAAACCCTAAATACCCTAACAATAATACCCTAATAAGCAAGGTATATCAATAATATCAGCAATATAGTGGAAATAAGGTTGTAAACAGAAATGGCATGATTAGAACTCTATTTACACAAAGACTGATCTGGTAAGAGTGGGTATATACTAGAATTTTCAAATTAAGAGACAGGAACTTGTCTCATTTATGATTACAACTTCCTACAACAAAGCTTATAAAGCAGTTTATAATAGACGCACAACAAATACTTAGGATAGAATAAATATGAGGGATAACATCAACCACTCGGGGAAAATACCACTGACATAGTATAGATATATATCAGGAGGGGAAAAGAGAGACTTCAGATAAAGATGTCAAGGGAGACAGGTTTAGGAGTTCATGGTTCTGGCTGATCTTATGATCAAATTACTCAATAAATATCTATTACACATTGCTATAGTTTGGATGTTTGTTTCCCCAAACCTCAAGTTGAAATTTGAGGCCAATGTTGGAGTGGGGTTTAACTCCCCACTTGTTGGAGGAGGTTTCTGGGTCATGGGAGCAGATTCCTCATGAACAGATTAATGCCCTTCTTGGGGTTGGGGGGTGAGTGAGTTCTCACTCTATTAGTTTGAACAAGAAAGCTAGCTGTTAAAAAGAACCTGGCACCTCCTACCTCTCGCTTCCTCTGTCCATGTGATCTTTGCACATGCCTGCTCCCATGAGTGGAAGCAGCCCGAGGCCCGCAAAAAAAAGCTAAACAGCTGTTGACACCATGCTTCTTACACAGCCTGCACAACTGTCAGCCAAATATACCTCTTTTCTTTATGAATTACCCAGTTTCAGGTATTCCTTTATAGTAACACAAAATAGATAAAAACAATCATCTATTATGCATATAGATGGCAGAATTAGTAACATGTACAGAAGATGGGGTGTACTTGAGCATGATAGAGTTTTTAAAAATAGTGTGGTATGATAGGAAAAGACAGCAAGGCAGGCAAAGAATGTAAACCAATTTACCCATTAAACAATAAGCAATAAATAGTACAACATTAATGTACTAAAAACACCTCACTGACAGCTGGGTAGGAAATGGATTAGAAGAGAAGTGAAAAGAGAATGGTCTAGATTCCCTACTCCAATGTGGTCCAAAGACCAGCAGCAGCAAGACTGTATTAGAAATATGGAAACTCAGACCCCACCAAAGACCTACTAAAACAAACTCTGTATTTTAAGATCCTCAGGTGATTTATATGCATGTTAAAATGAGAAGCCCTGGATTAGAAGACAGAAGAGTAGTTGGAAGGAGACTACAACTCCCTTGTAAGGCCTGGAACCGAAAGAACTGGGTAGGGGGAGGAAGGAAATTTATCTGTCTTTGAAAATGCAAATTAACCATGAACAACAATTCTCTGCTTATCTCTAAAATTTCAAGTACTCTTTTAAGAACAGATCACAAAAGCAGTCAAGAGGTAGAAAGATTAAGCACATTTTAAATACTTTATCCAGAAGCGTTGATAACCTGTCGATTTCTCATCAGGACTTAGAATAGGAAAGACTTGCAATTTAGTGAGATGGCATATACTTGACAAACTTGGGGAAACTGGAGAAGTGCATTTGCAGATTTTAAGCTACTAGTATATAATTTACATTTAAAACCATAAAATTCTTCATTTTTACAAGTGATAAGGTAAAAGTAACATGAATGTACATAACATTTCAAGTGAAGTTTTCCAAAGTGTTATTTTTAATAAGCTCTGCCAAAATCACTAAGAATAACTTTCAGTATTTCATATTTCTGTGTTGTATGGATCTTTAGGTCTCTTAAAAATCAATATAATGGGCCAGACACAGTGGCTCATGCCTGTAATTCTAGCACTCTGGGAGGTTGAGGCAGGAGGAACCCTTGAGGCTAGGAGTTTAAGACCAGCCTGAGTGAGACCCCATCTCTACAAAAAATAGAAAAATTAGCCGGGTGTGGTGGCACGCACCTGTAGTCCCAGCTACTTGGGAGGCTGAGGCAGGAGGATCCCTTGAGCCCAGGAGTTTGAGGATGCAGTGAGCTACGATGATGCCACTGCACTCTAGCAGGGTGACAGAACAAGACTCTGTCTCACTCACTCAATCAAATAAACTAGGCATTAAGTAATATCAAAGATTTCTGTTAATTTTGTTAGGTATAATAACCACATTGTAGTTATATAAGAAAATGTCTATTTTTCAGAAATGCAAAAATGCAAATATGTAAGGATAAATGAATTTGCTTTAAATAGCTCAGCAAAGAAAAAGAAAGGAATACAGAAAAGAGAGATGGCAAAATCTTGATAATTATTGACTCTGCATCAGAGGTTGGCAAAGTGCAGCCCACAGCCTCTTTTAATATGGCATAAGTTATAAATGGTTTTTCCATATTTAAAAAATTGTAAAAACAACAAAAAAGAATATGCAACAGAGACCAAACACTGTTCCCAAAGCCTAAAATGTTTACTAACAGGCCCTTTACAGAAAAAGCTTTCTGATCCTTGCTCTGGACAATGGGGCATATGAGAGTTTAGTCCTATTTTTTTCTACCTTTTTGTATGTTAGAAAAGAGTTTTTAAATATCAATCTCATTCCACAGAGAAAAACAAATCAAGTAAACCCCAATAATGCTTTAACAGAAACAAAGCGGAAAAAAACGTTTCACAATTTGCTGAACATTCAAAATGTACTTTAAACAATGAATAATGATTCTCATTCAAAGGATATTTCAGTGCATTATGTACCAGGCACTGTTCCAGGGCCAGGAAATATAGATATTATTTTGTCTGAATAAGCCAGACAAAATTCCTTGCCTTCATAGAATTCTGGCATTGTTATGCTTACTTTTCTTATTTTAATCACAAATATTCTATCTTCCTCCCTTTCAGTATATTCAAGTACATTACTATATTTTGACATAAAAACTAAATATTTGTATGTATATTTGTTTTCACAGTAAATAGACAAAAATTAGGCTAATAACTTTTTAAATAATTTCTGATAATTAGGCAATACTTACTGGAGATCCAAAGTTATGACCAACTTCATGAGCAAAAGTAATATGAGAGACTTTGGGAGGTACATGAGACCCATAGTTCTGAACAGTAATAATTCCAGTGTTTAACGACTTCTTCTTACCATCTGAATAGAGTTTACTTTTTTCACATATTCCTCCAGAGCTTCCTAATTCAAAACAAAAGAATAAATTAGGATTTACTTCCTTCCTCCTCTGAAAAACAGCCAACATACGCTTTAAATGAAAACAATTTGTGTTTTGAATTTAAAATACAATTGGTACCCAAATATATCAAACACTCAAAAATTTCTTTGGTTCAAGATTAGGAAATCATTTCAAATAAGAAATGAAAATTTTAATGGCACTCATAAAGAAATTCCCAGGATTAAGTACACGGTCTTTACAAAATGTTCTTCATAGTCAAAATGCCCCCAAA
This sequence comes from Lepilemur ruficaudatus, assembly GCA_963574885.1. Classification (NCBI taxonomy): domain Eukaryota; kingdom Metazoa; phylum Chordata; class Mammalia; order Primates; family Lepilemuridae; genus Lepilemur; species Lepilemur ruficaudatus. Next base: position 8,348 of record CAUYRT010106623.1, read on the forward strand.
TTTTTGCTCCCATTACCTTAAAAAAACAATATTTATATTTCTTTAAATTTGAATATATCAATATTCACAGAATCAAAGCCTATACCTTTTCACCTGTTAAAAAGAAAATTTATGATTTAAGTTAAAAGAACACTGAACAAAATACTCCCAAGTAGATTCTGACAAAGTCACTTCTACAAATAATCACAGAGATGCACATGAGTACATGATTCACTGTCAGGATACAACATATATTTGTAAAAAAGAAAATAATTATGTCACATGGGTAAAAAAAGAAAAAAAAGAAGGGGATGGAGGAAAGAGGGTAGGAGAGAAAGTGGGAAAGAAGAAAGAGACAAAAAGCAAATGTGGTAAAATCTACAGTAATTCACTATACTATTCTTGAAATTTTTTATCAGGGTTGAAATTTTTTTCAAAATAAGTTTAAAAACTGAATTATGATTTTCCATTGTGCTTGAAAACACTTTCAAAATTTAAAAGAAAAATTGCATTTCTACTTATGTAAAACATATTCAATCATTTTGTAATTTATCTGTTCATTAGTAGGAATTTGCATGTTTAATACCAAAACATCAATGCTTTCATATCAAAAAGCAGTTATAAGAAATCAGAAAACGAATAACAGGAAAATCATAAACTGCCCGGTCAATCCATGTCTTTATGTACATTGCACTGAGAACACTATAGTTTCTTTTAATTAATTTTATTACATAAAAACTTTTAATGAGAAGTTCTTTAGTTTACATTTGCATTTAAAAGGTGTCCCTAACAGATATGATAGCTCATGCCTATAATTCCAGCACTTTGGGAGACCAAGGTGAGAGGATCACTGAAGCCCAGGAGTCTGAGATGAGCCTGGGCAACACAGCAAGATCATTTCTACAAAAAATTTTTTTTAAATTAGGCAGGCATGGTTGCATGAGCCTGTAGTCCCAGCTACTTGGGAGGATGAGGCAGGAGGAATGTTTGAGGCCAGGAATTCAAGGTTACAGTGAGTGGGCCGGTGCGGTGGCTTATGCCTGTAATCCTAGCACTCTGGGAGGCCAAGGTGGGCGGATCGCTTGAGGTCAGGAGTTCAAGACCAGCCTGAGCAAGAGTGAGACCCCGTCTCTACTAAAAAAAAAATAGAAAGAAATTAATTGGCCAACTAAAATATATAGAAAAAGTTAACTGGGCATGGTGGCTCATGCCTGTAGTCCCAGCTACTCGGGAGGCTGAGGCAGGAGGATCTCTTGAGCCCAGGAGTTTGAGGTTGCTGTGAGCTAGGCTGACGCCACGGCACTCTAGCCCGGGAAACACAGTGAGACTCAAGGAAGCCACAGTACTCCAGCCTCGTAATAGAGTAAGACCCTGTCTCTTTAAGATATATATCTGTCCCTATTGATTTTTTAAAAAAATACAATCAACCAAATTAGGGTATTCTGACAACTGATCAAATTATTTCAATTAGCTTTCTATACACAAAGTTACAACCAAGTTTCTAAACCATTTAAAAAGTCTTAATATTTATTAACATAATCCCTGATAAAGTATGTAATTCAAAACAGAAGGCAATTCAAAACAGAGCTGCACAAAAGGCATGACACTACAACTGTTCCCTTATTCCTATTAAATATAAGAAAATATATGGCAATAAAGCATAAATTTTAATTACTGGTACTATATATGATTTACAAAGCTGAAATGAATAATGTGCTTCACAGAAAAGTAAACTAAAAGACTGAGCCACATGCAGATTTAACCCAACAAGGGGTTGAGAACCTTTACGATATTCAAAACTTACTATCTTTTCTACATTGAAAACTGAATAGAGAGAAAACACACAATAATTTGTGAATATTTGCTATATTTTCTTAAGCTAGTTCTACTTTTAGAGATGAGTCTAATGGCTATATCATTACAATTTCTAGAGACTAGAAAAGATATAAATCAGTACTGTACATGTAGTAACTATAGTACATATACTATAGTTTTAAACAAATAGTAAAATTAATATCCTGCTTTAGTGAAGATTTGTCATATGCAAATTGGCCCTATGCAGTACTGTCAAATTTGAATCAAGTATAAAAGACTCTACATTGCAAATCTATCAGTTTAAAAAAATAAATAGGCATATTTTTAAAATTCTGATACTACATGCTTTTCTGTATTTTTAAGGTCTAGCTAATTTAAGGGAAGATCATACATAAATTTGAGTGTACTCTTCTGAAATATAGCCTTTGTAATTTATAACTTTTTAAAAATGTTTTTACCACCAGATTACAGGTTAAGTAATATAATTTACATTTTGCTTAGCTTCTAAACAATTGCTTTTGATCTTTACAATTATTGCTTAAGTTTAATATTTGTTACAGACTAATAGCACATGCTGGAATACATTAATTATACAAGAAGAAACAATACTGTATCTAATTCTATAATTTATGGTTTAATGTTTTTTAAATACTAGTTTTGATATACCAGAAATTCAATTAGTAATAAAACATCATAGATACCATAGCTAAACTATAACTCAAGCTCAAGTAATTGTTTAATATTATAAATTTGAGATTTTACTACACATATATTCATCATTGAAAAATACAAATTGTGAATGAGAAAAGTAAAATGTTTTTAATCCAGGTCAAAAGCAATTACTGAGGGGTGATTTAATGAGCAACAAGTATAATGGCATTTTTTTACCTACAGGACAGTCAGAGAGCTAAAGTCACAGACTATCTATTCTAAATTTTAAAAAAAGATTCACCCTACCCCACTGCAACCCCCAAAAAAGTCTTAGAAAAAATACAACAGAAATATAATACCTTGACAAAATATAATTTTGATGTGAAGAAATCTAAAATTAATAGCATGATGACCATATAATATTAATCTGAGCAATAATTCTGGATCAGACAGTAGTACCACTCCCGGAGGGATTATCAGGAAATATGAGAGGGCAATCCTTTGGCTTTCAAGTCTGGGAAGCCATACTCACATGTACTAAGTACATCACTGGGTAGAGACCAGAGATGTTAAATACCCAAGGATCCAGATCTGCACAAAATGCCAATAGCAAGTATCTTATTGCAATATTCTAATGATATAATTCTCCCAGCCTTTGAAATTAGTCGTTTAGACTTTGGGTTAAGAATTCAATAGGTTGTGAGTTATCCTGAGAAGTTCGTATTGAGCTCTGTACATTCTCAAATTCTAATACCTAATATCAAACTAAAATTTCTAAACTGAAAAAAAAAAAAAAGAGATTGATTTCTTTCAAATGAAATGTCTCAAAAAATGCTCTTCACAATTGGTCAGAGGAATATTGAGTGGTTCAGGATTAACTATGAAGATGAATGCCAAAGTTAGACTTATTTAATGACCTGGATTTATTAAGACTATGTTCATTATGTTAACTGGTAACAGTAAGACGAATAATACAGGAGCAGAATATACAGTAAGTCCTCACTTATCGTTGTTAAGTAAAATAATACACAGTAAGCCCTCAAATTACATCATTTCATTCAAGATTGTTTCCTTGCAACGTTAATGAGAAAATAAAAATTGGTCCCATTATAGGTCATTTCACTTAAAGGTGCAGTTTCCAAGAACCCATCGACAATGTTAAGTGAGGACTTACTATACCTTACTTAATAAGCCAGCGAAATGGCCTTTCAAAAGGTGTGTCACTAGAGGGGTTCAGCAAATACAGCAGAGCAAAGGGATTATCTAATTTAAAGAATTTACTTTGTTAAGGAGCCAATGTTTCAGTCTAAATCAAATAAGAGGCTACAAGCTTAACACAGAACTGTTCTTAAAGAAAATATTAATCTTTCCGGTTTCATATTTAAGACTGACTTTGTTTTGGGGACCAGACTCATTTTTTTGGCTCCATTCTTGGCCCTATATAACTTTAGATGGGAGCCTCCAAGTCAGCCCAGTTCACTGGCTATTTCTACTTTTATAAAGTTGGGTAGGAGGTGTGTTTTCCTCATTAGAAAACCCAAGGCAGCACACAACTACAAGATAGTATTAAATAAAAACAAATAAAAAATAGTGTAAAAAAGACTCAAAGGCAAGAAGCTTACTATTCAAATGTTTCAACCCTCATTGTTTTTCCCAGCTCAACTAAGTCAGTGAAGAGGACTACGGCTAATAATCTGAGCAACTACTCTGTGAGAATTAACAAATATAACAGTAACACAACAAAATCCTTTTCGCTACCATATATTTGAGTAGTGAAATATCTACAGAATTAAATGAAATTAAGCCAAATAATACAATAGAACCAGGATGAACAAAGATTAGGCCAAACAGGCTAGGCACAGTGCCTCACACCTATAATCCCAGTACTTTGGGAGGCTGAGATGGGAGGATCACTTGAGGTCAAGAGTTTGAGACCAGCCTGGGCAACAGAGCAAAACCCTGTCTCGACAGAAAAAATTTAAAAATCAGTGGTGCATGGTGGAGTGAGCCTGTTGTTCCAGCTACTCAGGAGGCTAAGGCGGAAGGATTGCTTGAGCCTATAAATTGGAGGCTGAAGTGAGCTACGATCATGCCACTCTTCTACAGCCTGGGCAACAGAGTGAGCCCCTGCCTCTTTAAAAAAAAAAAAAAATTAATTAATAAAAAATTAAGGCTGAGCAAGAGCAAGACCCTGCCTCTACAAAAAATAGAAAAATCAGCAAGATGTGGTAGTATACACTTGTAGTCCCAGCTACTCAGGGGGCTGAGGCAGGAGGACTGCTTGAGCCCAGTTATGATGATGTCACTGTACTCTAGCCCAGGTGACAGAGCAAGACCATGTTTCAAAAAACAATAATAATACTAATAATAATAACACTTAAAAATTTAAAAATTTATAGCTTAGTATCATTTTATAACTCTTCTCTCTTAAGGAAGAAGAAAATAGATTCCAGCAACATATAATCTCTACTAAGGAGCAGGAAACATTTCAACTTACTAGAAACTTCTCAGGAAAGGCCAGGGTGTTACAGTACATATATATACTACCTAGTAAAATAACTCTCAAATGCACTGCCTCTGGAGTCAAAAGGTCCAGATTCCACATTCTGATTTCACATGTAGCTGTGAGATACTACGTTGTTCACAAAGTTTCTGAACCTGTTTCCTCATCTATAGCATGAAGACAGTAATAATAATACCTATACCTCATGGGGTATTGAATTAATCAAGAAGACTAACTATAAAACACTTCTTGTAAAAAATAAAAATAAGATATAAGTCAAATATAAAACTCAGTTCAGCCAGTAAAGGCAAAGAGAAGTGGAGAAGGAAGTTATGACTGTCATTTCAAGGCAGGTACCCTATGCTAGAAAAACTTGAGCCAAAGGAAAAAAATCTCTTTCCTACCCTGGCCCCTATTCTTCTGTCTCTGCCTAGCTCATGCCCAGGAGCTCTTAGAAAAAGGTTTTTAAGAGCTGGATTTGAAGATTTAACATAGATTAAAGGAAGAGGGCATCTGATGGCCTGAAATAAAGAAGAGAGAAAATATGGAAAGAAAAAAACAGAGCAGAGCAGGGGAAATGGGGACAGAAGGTTAACAACAGGAGTCTTATTTTTCCATTTTGGTTGCTATACATTGTATCTTTGCTCATAAAGTACACAGGAAGTATTCTGCTTCAAGCTTATGAAGAACCTAATGACAAAAATACAAGTAACACGTCACACCATTTTCAACCCAGAACTCTAATGCTACCTCAGCAAAATAACCAACATTACCAATGGTAGGCCCAATATCTTAAACAGTAAGTGTCCATAAAACCCATAACCCCAGTCTAATCATTAGGAAAAACATCAGACAGATTCCTAATACAGGAGCATCCTACAATATACCTGTCCAGAACTCCTCAAAACTGCCAAGGGAGGAGGTGGGGACATGGGAATTCTCTAATCTGCTCAATTTTTCTGTAAATCTAAAACTGTTCTCAAAAATAAAGCTTATTTTTTTAAAAAATTAAGTTGATGAATCTTTAGACATGAGGATATCTGAAGACTTAGGAAAAATTTGATCAATTTCCTACAGAACCATTATATTCTTAAAGAACAACAGTCTATAGTTAAAAATACAAAAATGGCAGGAAGTTTTTGGTTTGAGATCATACACTCACTTGCCCAGAAGGCATTTTGTGAGCAAGCTTTAGAGACAAAAATACTGATGTTATGGTTCTTAAACTTTAGTGTGAATCAGAGTCACCTGGAGGGCTTGTTCAAACAAAGATTGTTGGGCCCCACACCGACAGTTTTTTATTCAATAGACTTAGATAGGGCCTATGAATTTATATTTTAACAAAGTCCCAGGTGATGCTGATGCTGCCAGTCCATTGACCACACTCTGAGAACCACTTATTTGTGTGAGACTTAAGAACAATTATATTAATAGATAATATACAAAGCAAAAGCAAATGAATCCCTGAGTCTTTATAGTACTTATTAATGAACAGGGAAAAGGAATCATAAACTTTTGTGATAAAATCATCCAACTATTCCAGGAGAAAAAGAGATTTCAGAGCATAAAAGTCATAAAACATGAACTATTATAGGGAAGAGTGAGCTGTACAACCTGCTGACAAAGCAGGTAACAGGCCTGGCGTGGTGGCTCACGCCTGTAATCCTAGCACTCTGGGAGGCCAAGGCGGGAGGATCGCTCAAGGTCAGGAGTTCAAAACCAGCCTGAGCAAGAGCGAGACCCCGTCTCTACTAAAAATAGAAAGAAATTAATTGGCCAACTAAATATATATAGAAAAAATTAGCCAGGCATGGTGGTGCATGCCTGTAGTCCCAGCTACTGGGGAGGCTGAGGAAGGACTGCTGGAGCCCAGGAGTTTAGGTTGCTGTGGGCTAGGCTGACGCCACAGCACTCTAGCCTGGGCAACAGAGTGAGACCCTGTCTCAAAAAAAAAAAAAAAAAAAAAAAAGGCAAGTAACAAACAGCACAGATTATTATAAAAGACAAGTATCCAAAATTATTGCATTATAATGTTCAGCCCATGACATAAACTTGTACCGTGATAACATCATGAAATTGAGTACGCTTTAAAACATAGAAGAAAAACAAAAGCAGCCTTGGAAATTACAAAAAGGATATTCATTACTGGCTTAAAAAAGAGCAAGAAATATAAAAGAAAATATAGTACTACTTAAGATCTTAAAATATTCATACAAATCAAAGAATAAATTAATAAGAATGGGAATAGAAAAGCTTATCTTATTCTGGATAAAAGTTAATTTTTTAAAAAAGAAAAAAATGAAATATCAGGAGAAGGAGGAATTGCTGTATTCAGGTCAGAAGACAATAGGCTACTGATCAAACTCTACTCGGCAAGTCTGAGGTCCTTTCCATTCATCTTTCAGTCAATAAATTTGTATTTCTCTAAACTAAACTACTGATCTTACCATACTATAAATCACAGATCCTTCCCCCTCCCTCCACCCTCATCAATGCAATGGGAAGGGGATTATCCTATTCCAGTGTTCTCAATAACAGTAGTTTTTATGTCTAAGGCAGAGACTTGGCACAGTGTGGGCCCAGGTGATGATGTTAGCAGAGCTGTGGCTACTGGGGGCTTCCTGCCTACATCTCTTTCCATGTAACACTTCCCTTTTGTTAAAATAAAGGCTAGAAATAAAATAATAATAAAGGTAGGTTTTCTTTTCTTTCTACCTGCTGCTCCTGACCAGAGTTTCTCTGCTCTTTATCTCACTACAGAACAGAAAGCAAGAGTACAGTTTTTCCCTTTTGACTCCAGGTCCCCTATTATTAACTTTTGTGGAAAGAGTATGTTTTCTTTTGGTTTCAAAAGTACCACTTTTTTTTCCATAAAATTACTTATTTCAGGTACTAAATGGATATGGAAATGTCAGGATTTTTCCCTGTACTCTTTTCAAAATAAAAAGCTGCTTCATCTAGTTTGCCATTTACATTACTCTTCTGAATCTTGCCTAACTCAAGTAGTGTAAATTAAGATATTGACAGATATCACTTTCTCCTATACTTTGAAAATTCAATCTGTCCTGAAAATTGCTTTTTGTTTCAAGTAGTAAGTTAAGACATAGTTAGGTAAACTACCTGAAGGTGCTCCAACCCAAGCCAGACCAAGTACGCCATCATCAAAATCTCGGTCTGTGAAGACATAGGCCAAACAGTAGTCATCATGATTCTGCTCAGAATTCAATTCCAGAAACTTCTCCACACCAATATTTGGGAAACGGAAAGGATTTGTAGGGTCCTTTTCATCAGCAGTTGTATTGATCTAAAATCCAAAACAATAATTTAAACAAGTAATTAACGTCAGCAGAGCCTTAGTGTCTCTGCTTACTTCTTTCTGTATATACCTGGACAATATGCTTAGGGTCTGATGGAAACCAGGCCTGAATTAATGCTTCTAGAGTTGTTCCCACTGCCCCCATTCCTGAGCTGATCATAGAAGGCCAAAAAAAAAAGGGGACAGGGTAGGGGAATTAAAATTGAAGATGTTAAATTTCTGAGCAAGTATTTACCAGATTCCTGAATACTAAACGCTTGGGGAAAAAAGAACAAGTTTGGCTTTCAAAACCTCTAATAAAGGAAATACAGTTTCTCAAATTCAATCATCTAAACAAGTCTCCTTCAGTGCTAATCTCCTGCATATGGTGACAAGTATTAAGATATAAAACCCTGGCCGGGCACGGTGGCTCACGCCTGTAATCCTAGCACTCTGGGAGGCTGAGGCAGGAGGATCGCTCAAGGTCAGGAGTTTGAAACCAGCCTGAGCAAGAGTGAGACCCCGTCTCTACTAAAAATAGAAAGAAATTAACTGGCCAACTGAAAATATATAGAAAAAATTAGCTGGGCATGGTGGCACATGCCTGTAGTCCTTGCTACTTGGGAGGCTGAGGCAGAAGGATTGCTTGAGCCCAGGAGTTTGAGGTTGCTGTGAGCTAGGCTGACGCCATGGCACTCACTCTAGCACGGGCAACAGAGCGAGACTCTGTCTCAAAAAAAAAAAAAAAAAAAGAGATATAAAACCCTAATTTTAGCTAATTACTAAAACATAAGATAGATTTTAACTCAAGACTATCAGTTCTGCAGACAAATCATTTTCTTAGTTCTCCTTGCCTAAAGAGTCACATGAGTTAAATCTAATTAACAGCAAATTCATTGTTTTTACCTGAATGTAGGTAAGAATTTTATTTGCTTTCTAATTTCAACTTCTCTTATTATTTTAAGCTGAGTTCCTCCAGACTGTTTCTTTTGATACTTAGCTACTATCCTCCTGGTGAAGGTTCCTCCTTCACAATCTGAAGAATAATCTATTATAATACCAAACTTCTTTGAAACAAAAGCTTTCATTTATTAGCCCCTACCTCCTTTAAGAGACCCCTGCCTGTCCTCTGAAATCCTAGAACAATTTGGTTTTCCCCAGGTAAGCCAGAGAATTATAAACAAGACTTGACAGAGGTTAAAAAAGGAATATATGAAAGTAAATGTTTTTACTAGAACATTCTCCATTGTTCTCCATTAACAACTAACCAAAAACAATCAGTTACGGTCATTTAACACACAAAAAATTCAAAAGTAAGAAAACTATATATTATGATATATATTATATATTATATGTATAATATATAATATATATCATAATATATAGCCCATGCTTAATGACATGCTGTAGATGGCTTTCCTCCACTAAATATAGAAATGAAATTCTCTGATAATTCTGTAATATTGGCTACAAATAAAAATTACATCTAAATTTTAGTTACCTGTATTAAAAATGAGGTGATTAATATTTAAACAGTTGCTGAAAATATAAATTTTAAATTATTTAAAGGGTCATGAACAATCTTCAACAGATAAAAATTTAAACCAATGTTTTAATAAGGGTTATGGTCTAGAAACAACCAACTGCCACATTATTCATTTACATACACGTATTTCTTTATAATACAAATCATTTTCCTAAAAAAAGTGCTTCACTAAAATTTGTTCTGGAGTTCTCTACTTTTCACTACTTAACATTTTATTGCTCTGCCTACTAAACAACAGTATTTATACCACTTATCACTTTTACTTGCTCACATATGGGTTTACATTGTTCTCAGGATCTATGAAAGCAACTAATCATGAACAGTTTTTTTTTTTTTTTTTGAGACAGTCTCACTCTCTTGCCCAGGCTACAGTTAGAGTGCCATGGCGTCAGCCTAGCTCACAGCAACATCAAACTCCTAGGCTCAAGCAATCCTCAGCCTCCCAACTGGCTGGGACTAGGCATGTGCCACCATGCCCGGTTAATTTTTTTCTATATATTTTTAGTTGGCTAATTAATTTCTTTCTATTTTTTAGTAGAGACGCAGTCTCACTCTTACTCAGGCTGGTTTTGAACTCCTGACCTTGAGCGATCCTCCTGCCTCGGCCTCACAGAGTGCTAGGATTACAGGTGTGAGCCACCACGCCCAGCCTGAACCGTTCTTATACTGTAAATCTATAGTATAAAACAATCTAATTTGAGATTTAATCATACTACTTTTAAAAGTAAGGACCACCTATAGCTATGTTACTAAATACATGTATTTACTAAAATTTTCTAGCACACACTTTTTTATATATAGTCAACCATATTTTAAGAAAACCAGGATAGCACAAATATAAAGGAAGCCTGTGGCAAATACTTTTTTGTGAAATGATTTTTTTTAAACTCAGGTGTTTATCTAGTTTATAAATTCTTAAAAGCCATATAAAATTCAGAGAATTTTTTAAACAGCCCAATTTTGTCAGTAATTAATATAATATTTATTTGTAATTTATAACATTAAAATTAATCATCAGTGATCCTGTGGCTCTCGATGAGCATTTCTCAGAATGTGTTCTGAAGTATTTTGGAATCTCAGTTGATGTTAATTTTAAAAAGGTTCCATGGTCAAAGCAGTTTAGAAAAATAGAGTTTCTTTCCTGCACTTCTCAAAACCTGATATATTTTAGTGTGAGCTGTGAATTTTCAAGGAGATTATAGTATTCAATGTTTTTCCAAGTTTCAATTTTCTTTAATATTTAAACACTGCAGCTATCCTCCTTCTCTCCTGATGCAATAATGGAACACATACCAAAAAATATTGCACAAGGCGAATCTTAAACTGGGGAATGATGTGAGGAGTCAGGGGGAGGAAAGTCAAGCAGTATGTCTCTACTTATTGAGGGGTTGGGGTTTTCTTGATGGTATATTAATCAGATTAGATATAGTATTTTACCTCTATCATGGTCCAGATTAAGGCCTTTAATTCTTAAATCATAAACCCAACTATCTGTGTGTGTGTGTGTGTGTTTAAATGCCAAAAGTAAAGATAAATTGCATCAGTAGATACAATTTAAACTATTAAATGCATATAAAGATGAAGTGAAAAGGAAGCATTTTTCTTTCTGTAAACATGATTCCAATTGTTTCACTTTTTAAATGTTTGTAACTATTGGAAGTCTCTTACTCTTATGCGTTTCACCATAAAACTGATGTTACGGATTCCAGAGAAGTCTGTGGTCTGGTAAATTGTATCAATTGCTTTAACATGACTGGATATCTGTCAATTTAAAAAAAGAACAGTATTTTAGAAGCAATGTTGAAATATGAAAAAGATTATTAATTTCCATTTCCAAAATCAAGAATTATTCATGTTCCACCACATTCAGATTTTAAAATGCCTGTATCATATACTAGATACATTATACAATGGATAGCTGGGCTGAGAGGAGAGATTCTGTATCTTTTCCAGATTTTTCCCTGGCCAACAGCAAACATACACTCTTGTTTCACTCACATAAAAATTTTGTTTCCTCAACCCATCCTACAATGTCACACATCCATGCCTTTTCACATGCTTCCTCTGCCTAGAGTATTTTTCCCTATTTATCCTTTGAATACTCCTGATAATATCAGGATGCTGTCATTCTCTGACTTTAATCCCTCTATTGCTGTACTTGTACACATTCTGTAAGCTTTGTTGACCACTTTCTATATACTAGGCACCATTTTAGGTTCAGGGAATATAATGGTGAACAAAATAGAGAAGGTCCTATATATTTAGAAGTTTATTCTAGCGAGGAAAGGGAGGAGGGAGACAACACAAATATAAAAAAGATACGTTCAGATTTTGCTAAATTCTAGGAGGAGTTAAGCATGGCAATAGAACACAAAAGCATTTGTTTGCCTAGCCAACGCCCAACTAGACTCTCTGGCCGTTAAATCACTCTGTATATAACCTTTCCAACTTCATTTACAAAAAGCACTCTTGCTACCATTTTTATGTGAAAACATGTATGTATACTTTCAAAACTATTTTTGAAGAAATTGTATATATAAAATAAGATGGTCAAGTAAAAAGCATTAACAATAATAATTTCAAAAGGCAGCCCAGGCTGCCAAATATTGCTAATGAAAGTCATAGGGTCCACTATAAAGTCATGCTTTCTAATCTTAGCTGAGCCTAGCATTCTTTTATCCAATGCTCACTATTTCTACTCCCTTCCCAACAGTGGTGGCTCAAACATTTCTCCACCGTAGATAATACTTCATATTTTACTGAGTTCATCTCAACTTTCCCCTCTCTTCATCTTCAAATTTCCCCATCTTTATCCATCTCTATCTTCCTTAAAGGGTAACTCTTCCTCTTAAAAAGGTTTCTTTCTTTATTCCTGACTCCAACTCTTAGAGGATCTTCAAGAACATTATTTTTCTTCAAAAGACACTATGGATATTCAAGAACATCAGTATTTCTTTCTCTTATATCTTACATTGTTTCTATACTGAATTGTTCTCCCCTTCCTATCAATTTGTTCATGTAATCCCTATACTCCCTTTACCCCCAAATATTCCATATTATTTCTAAAGCACCGTATTTTTTTCTATTTTTCACTTTTCTTGAAACTTTCACTGTCTCTGCCAAACTTACTGCTTGCAATGTTTTCAAACTCACATTCTATTGAAACCTTACTTAAAGCTCGTCAATAATCTAGCAACTAAAAAATAACTATCTTTTGTAATCATTTTCTTCCGTATCTCTGCTATGACAGAATTAATTTTTGTCTTAAAACTTGTTTATTCCTTGGCTAATCCTACATAATCTCCTACCTCCTTTAACTATCAAATTTTTCCTTACTAGCGTCTCTTCCTCCTCTTATTTACTACATACAGATATATTCCAGTTTTTTCTCTTTTGATTTCATTCTCTTTCTGCATTTTGCCTATTTCTTTTGTACACTTCAATTTCATACAGAAAGCTCAAGGCTAATCTTCCCTAAGCTCCAGTTCCACATTTTCAAAATCCTAAGGGAATGACCACCTGGCTTTCACACATGTCTAAAAATAAGCTCAACCCCACTACCTACATGAATTCTACCATTTACACTAGTGCTACCTCCATCATCCCAATCACAAATCCTTTGGGTCAAAAATACATTCATCACATTCTCACTGGGTGCCTTCAACATGAAGGACATTTTGAAGGGCATCTTCAAAACTTTCTACTTTAATGAGGGCTGAGAAAACACAAATGCAAATAATAATGTAACTTAGAAAATTTAACTCTCTTTCCAAAGCTAAGCTTTAATGTCATCATGTCTTTCAGGAAATCATTTTCTTATACCTCTCTTTTGAATGACACTGACATACCGTAACTGGTCTTTCAGTTATCTGTTTATTTACCTTACATATTTTGTCACATCACAACTGAAAATACCTTTTTTCCCCAAAACGAGATATAAACTCACTAACTTTAATTTTTAAAGGAAAGGTATAATAAAACAATAAGAGAACATGAGAACTCCTAAAATAGTGCATAATTATAAATACCTGGGCAATCACAGCTTCTCGTGTTCCATAATATTTAAAAAACAAATGATCAGTCTGAATATAAAGCTGACAAGTATTTTTTTCAGCTGAAGTTGTACGTTTTTTCCTCAGAAGTTCTGGACCATTAGCAGCATGTTGTTCTTGAGGTGTCTATACATCAAAAAGTCATTTCTGATAATTAGTATGCTCCACTACTAAAATTTTATATAGTTAAGAATACATATTATAAACAAGTTGATAGTCTGCTTTATTATGTAACACCATAGGTATTTCTGCTACCATGAAACATTCATAAACGTTGCTTTTAGTCTCATAATATTTTCCACATAGATGATTTACTATTTATTCAAGCATCTCCTTCACTTTTAAACATTGTCAAAACATAACTCTTAATATGTATTCATTTAAATCTAAAGCAAGTTTTTAAGTTTATAATACTTTGCTATCTTCTTCTACCTCATATCTAATGCTCAACCTATCCTATCAAATTTATCTTCTAAATACTTACGGAATCTGCCCATTATCTCTGGTCCACCACTGTTGCCAAGCTACCATTACTTCTTTACCTAGAGTACTTTAGTAAGACTGATTTAATCAATCCATGTCCACCATTGGCCTTAGATCTATTCTCCATACTGCAATCTTTTCAAAATGCAACTCTGAATATGTCACTCATCTCCATAATATATTTCAACGACTTTCTATAATCTAAGGATAAAGCCCTAAATTCTTTACATGCTTCACTAAAAACCAGCAATGCACAGCCTCTACTTAACTGTCCAGGTATTATTCATATATTACTTTGCAAAGAGACCCTCTATTCCAGTTCTCTGTGGTATGGCTACACAAGCTTTCTTTACAGGCTTCTAACACACAGTCTGTCTCCTGCCACAGTCTTTGCACATGCTGATGCTGCCTCTTCTGATCTTATTAAGGTCTTCTTTCACACTTAGAAAAGTTCAGTTCATTCATTATATCACTTCACAGAACCATGTACCAATGTTCCTAACATAGTGCAACTTTACATTTATTTGTGTGATTATTTAATTTCTGTCCCCAGTCCGACACCATTACATCACCCACTAGAATGTAACCTCTGGAAAGAAGAAACTATTGCTGTATTTCTTTCTCACTATACTGCTATCACCTAACACAGACTTGGCAGCAAGCAAGAGATGCTCAGTAAGTATTTCTTTAAAGAATGACTACTGCTACTAAATCTAAGCGCTCAAACACTTGTCAACATCTAAAAGTGCCATCTTAAGTAAATTTTGATGGCACAGTAATAATAGAACTCAAATTGAATTGGGGGGGGAGGGGGGGACAGGGTCTTTAAAAAAAATTTTTTTTTTGAAACAGGGTCTTGCTCTGTTGCCCAGGCTAGACTGAAGTGCTGTCATCATAGCTCTGTAACCTCAAACTCCTGGGCTCGAGCAATCTCCTGCTTCAGCCTCACAAGTAGCTAGGACTACAGGCATGCACCACCATGCCCACCCAGCTAATTTTTCTATTTTTTGGCAGAGACAGGGTCTCACTCTTAGTTATTGAGAAGTGAACTGAAATCTCCCATCATATGATTTTTCTATTTTTAGTTTCATCAATTTTTGCTTTATATATTTTTGAAGTTATGATATCATGGACATACAAATTTAAGATTGTTATAACATCCTGAGGAATTGAACTTTTATCATTATGACATATCTATTTCAGTAATCCATTTTTGCCTTAAAATCTACTTTGTCTGATATTAATAGATACAATCTTTATTAAAGTCAGCATATTTTATATCTTATGCCCTCTTACTTTCAATCTTTCTATACACCCTTATATTTTAGGCGTAGCTTTTGTAAAACAGTTTGTGTTGGTTTTTTTTTTTAATCCAGTCTGATGATCTTTTTAATTAGTACATCTAATCCATTTACCTTTAATATAATTACCAATATATTTGGGTTTAAATCTTCAATTTTATTATTTATCTTCTATTTGTCCTTCCTGCTCTATATATTTTTTTCTCTTTCTTGCCTTCTTTTGGATTTTTGGTTTTCATTATTCTACCCATTTCCCTCTACTAGCTTTTTATAGTTATATATTTTACTAATATAATCCTTGACTTACCAAAGTCAAATATAAATTAGAACCTTTATCTGTTCATAAAGAATACAAGAACCTCAGAACACTTTAATTACATTTTTCTCACTCCCAATTTATCTCCCTCTATGCACATATACACAACATACAAACAAGTACAATCACACAAGTCCTTATTATTAATGTTTTGTAGAACAGTCAATATTCATTTAGAATTATCCACTGTGTTATTCTTTATCCAATCCTTCATCTACAAGTTGCCATTTGAGTACACAATCTTTTCACTAGGAAAAAACCTTTTAGTGTGGTCTGCTGGCTATACTCCCAATTTGAAATGCCTGTATTTTACTTTTATCTATTTTCACTGAGTATAGCATTCCGGGATGGTAGTTAGTTTGTTTCAGATACTGTGTTTGGGTTTCAACTGTTTCCAAAGAGAAATGAGCTGCCATTTTTATGTTGCTTCTTTGAAGGTGATTAAACCTTTTTTCCACTGTTTGCTTTTAAGATTACATATTTGGTTTTTATAATTTCCAATAATAATAATAATAATAAGGATGTTGTTTTCAATGTGAAGTATTTATCCTGCCCAAATTACAGGACTTAATAAATTTGTCATCTGATGTCTCTGTTACATTAAATATTTGGAAAATTCTCAGATATTACCTGGCCTTACTTGACTCTCCAGTTTTCTCTGTCTGGGACATCAATACACATATGTTAGACCTTTTTAAAGTATCATCTATGTCTCTTATGCTCTTTTCTGTATTTTCCATCCTTTTGTTTTTTAGTGGTTTGCTCTATTTTCTTGTACCATACCATCTGATCTAAATCCATCAAATTCTTAATTTCTGTTGTTATATTTTTTTAATTCTAAAATTTCCATCAGGTTCTTTTGTTCATTTTCAATTTTCTGCTGAAATTTTAAATTTTGTCTTTATGATTTGAACATATTAAAGTCTGCATCTGATAATTTCATTATCTAGATATTTTTAAATGGTTTTCTTTGTCTGTTAATTCCCTTGTTCTTCCCATGTTGTTTTGTTTGTTCATATGCTGGTTACTTTGAACTGAGAGCCAGAAAATATATACGGAAAACCACAGATACAAGCAGAGGCTTGAGGTGATAATATCTTTCTTAAGAGGTTTACCTTCACTTCTGGTAAGCAGTTAGCCCTGGTGTACTCCTAATCCTGGATCACCTTAATCCAATCAGACACTAAGAAAATGTGATATGAAACTTTAATCCCTATGAGAGAAGGCTGAACACCTTCTGATTCACCTTAACTCCTAGGGAGTTCAAGGTCCCAACCTAAAGCTCTTTTGAATAGACCCTAAACAACATTTTCATCCTTAGCCTCATGAGTCTGGACAGTTGTACTCACCTTCTCAGTCTCTTATCTACTTCCTCAAGAACTAGAAGATACACCTGGAGAAAAGGTATACCCAAATGCCAGGCTCACCTTTCTAAATGTACACTTTCTCTAAGATCTTGGTATAAGTCTTCCCAGCCTTGTTATCTTTCCAATGCCTTCAAATAGACAGCTACTACACAACTACATGGATGTAGATATACATACATATAAACACATATATTTTTAAAATATTTGTATTTTGAGGCTAGGTTAGTTTTTATTAGTTGCTCTAATCAGGAAAAGGAATCCTTTTTTATTTCTTAATGATTCTTTATTAATTTTATGCATTGTATTTCTCAAAGTTGTAACTTGTCTTCACTTTAACGTGTCTTTTACTCCTAATTTTCATATAGTAAAATATCAATCTTTTTTATTCAAAGTGTTTCTCTACTTCAAAATCCCAAATATTTTTAATATCTTCTTTTTTGAAGTATCTTTTCAAATGCTTTGCCCATTTTTTAATTGGGATTTGTGCATTTTTTTAAAATTTAGTTATGAATTCTTTACATATTCTGGAGTACTTTTGTCTGATGTTTTGTGAACATTTTCTCACAGTCTATGGCTTATTTTTATTTTCTTAACTACGTCTTCTGAGGCAAAGTTTTTGATTTTGGTCAAGTCTCATTTACATTAAATATATTTTTTGGTAGGGTATTTTTGTGCCCTAAGAAACTATCTATCCCAAAGTCACAAAAATTTCTCCTATGTTTTTTCCTACAAGTTTTACTTTAGCTTTAGCATATAGGTCTATTTTTCATTTTTAATATTGTGTAAAGTGTGATGTATGGATGCATCTCAATTTTTTGTGTTCATATGGATATCCTATAGTTCCAATAACATTTGTTGAAAAGACTGTTCTTAGTCCTCCTTTAAATTACCTTGGGACCTTGGCAAAAATCAACTGACCGTGTGGACTCTATTGTGTTCCACTGACCTATATGTTTACCCTTAGGGCAAGATGACAATGTAGCTTTATAGTAAATCATAAAATCAGATAGTATAAATCCTCCAGCATTGTTCTTTTTTAAAAAATTGTTTTGTCTATTCTAAGTCCTTTACATTTCGGTATAACTTTCACAATCAGTTTGCCAATTACTAAATAAATCATCACTGGAATTTTTGATAGAGATCGCACTGAATATACAGAACAATTTGGGGAGAACCGACATATTAACATTGAGTCTTCCAACCATGAATGCAGTATATTTCTCATATTTCTCCATTTGTTTACATCCTTAATTTTTCTTGGCAATGTTTGGTTGTTTCTTCATGTATACATCTTGCACATACTCTGTTAAATTTATTCTAAGTATCTTGTATTTTTAATGCTATTTTTAGATGATTCGTAAAATTTCATTTTCTAAATGTCATTGCCAATATATAGGATACGATTAATTTTTGAATACTGACTCTATGCCTTTGATAAGTTTGCTTATTATTTCTAGTAACTTTTCCGAGATTCTTTAGGATTTTCCTGGCATACTCTTGTATCACCTAAAATAAAGGCAGTTTACTCCTTTACAATCTATATATCTTTTGTTTCTTTTTCTTGTCTTATTATGCTGCGTAAAAGTGAGAACAGCATCCTTTTTTTATTCCTGGTTTTAGGGGAATGGGATTTAATCTCTTAAGTATGATGTCCGCTGTCAGTTTTTTATAGAAGTCTGGGGCTGTTTCCTTCTATTTTTAGTTTGCCAACCATTGGATGTTGAAACTTGACATACGCTTTTTTACTAGTCTACTGAGATAATCAGAGGGGTTTCCTCCTTTATTATGTTAATATGATGGATTATATTGATTGATTTTCTAATGTTAACCAATCTCACACTTCTGGTATAAACCTCATTTGACCATTATGTATTATATTCTTCATCTATTGCTGGATTTCATTTGCTAGTATTTTGTTTAAGAAATTTTACACATATATTCATGAAGGATATTGGCCTGCAGTTTAGTTTTCTTGTAATGTCTTTGTCTGGTATAAATGTCACGGTAATACTGGTCTCATAAAATGTGTTAAGAAGTTTTCTCTTCTCCTTTACTTTCTTAAGGACTTTATGTATCATTGGTATTACTTCTTTCTTAAATATTTGGAATTCAACAGTGAAATTAGATTTGGGCTTAAAGTTTTCCTTGATAGAAAATTATTAAGTATCAATGTAATCTCATTCATACACAACCCACATATATTATTAGTTGTGCTGTTTTTCTTAATTTGTGTCTTCAAAGGAATTTGCCTATTAAATTGATATTGAAATTACTGGTTTAAGGTATTCAAAATATACACTTAATATCTACAGTAATATCCTCTATTTCATCTCTGATAGTGTTAATTTGTGTTTTCTCTTCATTTTTTGATCAGACTAGCTAGTTTATCAATCATATTAATCTCTTCAATTGATTTTCTGGGCTGTTTTCCACCTCACTCATATCAACTGTTCCCTGTTGCTTTATTGCTTCCATTTACTTAGGGTTTAATTTGTACTTCTTTGTCTAGCTCTTAAAAATGGATGCTTATATAACTGATTTCTAGATCTTTCTTCTTTTCTAACATGATCATTTAAAGTTTCGATTCTCTTTTAGGCACTGCTTTACCTGAATCTCACAGATTTTTTTATTTTGTGGTTTTGTTATCATTCAGTTCAAAATGGTTTCACAAAATGCATTATTTGGAAGTGTGCAATTTAATTTGCAAATATTTGGAGATTTTCCAGAATTTTTGTTGTGGATTTCTAATTCCCTTGAGACCTAAGAAACCATTCTGTATAATTTCAGCCCCTTTAAATTTATCAAGACTTGCTTTATAACCTAGTATATGTTTAGCAAATGTTCTACATGCACTTGAAAAGAATGTGTATTCTACCATTGTTGAGTGGAGAGTTCTGTAAATGTCAGTTAGGTCACGTTGTTTGATAGTGGTGTTCAAGTACTCTATATCCTTACTGATTTTCTGTCTACTTGCTCTATCAATCTATCAACTTGTCTATTCAAAAAGGAGTACGATCTCCAGCTATAATTTGTGGAGTTTTCCATTTCTCCCTTCAGTTCTTTCAGTTTTTCCTTCATGTAGTTCATAGCTCTAACAGTAACTACACTATTAACTAACATTTATAACTGTTATTTCTTCCTCATAAAGTGATACTTTTATCATTATGAAAGGTCCCTCATTGTCTCTAGTAATAGTCTATAAACTGAAATATATTGTTTGGTATTAATATGGTCACTTTAAAATTCTTATGATCAGTGCTTGTATGATATATGTTTTGCCATCCTTTTAAACTTTGTGTCTTTACACTTAAATTGTATTTCTTTAGATAGATTTGGTCTGGCTTTTTTAATGACTCTAACCATCTCGGCCTCTAATTTATGTTGTTTAGTCCATTTCTATTTAATGTAATCACTGATACGGTTAGATCTGAACTTACCATCGTGCTATTTATTTTCTGTTTGTCTCATCTAGTCTTTGTTCTTTTTTTTCCTCTTTCCCTACCTTCTTCTGAATTAACCAAGCATTTTTAATTATATTTGAAGTCTTTTATTGACCTGTTAACTGTTACCTCCTTTATTTTTTTCATTGGTTGCCCCAGGGCAGAGGACATTCCTACAAGCTTTTTCTTACAAGGCCTAATGACAAATAAATATTTAGACTTTTGGATCGCATGGTCTCTGCCACAACTATTCAACTCTGCCACTACAGTAGAAAAGCAGCCATAGACAATGAGTTAATGAATGGGTATGGCTGTGTTCCAATAAAACTTAATTTACAAAAAAAACAGCTGTCCCTGGGGCCATAATTTACTGACCTCAGCTTTAAGGTTTGCAATATCCATCTTTTTCATAGAACATTGTACCTGCCAAAACAGTGCTACTTCACGTAGTGTAAGAAACACAACAATGTACTTCCATTCTTCCTTGTTTCTTATGCTGTCATAAATTTTGATTCTTCATATATTACAAAACTCATTATACATTATTTTGATTTAAGTAATAATCTCTTGAAGAAAATTTTTAAATGAGAAAAAAGTCCTTCATATTTACCTACATATTTACTATTTTATGCTCTTCACTCATTGTACAGATCTGAGTTTCCATCTGGTAACCTTTTTCTACCTGAAGAACTTCCTTTAACATTTCTTGCAATGTAGATCTCCTAGAGACAGATTCTCTCAGATCTTGATTGTCTGAAATGATTTTTAATTTGCTCTCATTTTTGAAAATTATTTTCACAGAATATAGAATCCTAGTTTGCCAGGTTTTCTTTCAACCCTTTGAAGATGTCATTCTATGTCTTCTGGTTTGCACTGTGTGATGAGATGTCGGCAGTAATACTTATCTTTGTTTCCCTCTATGTAAATGTATCTTCTTTTCTCTGGCTGCTTTTATGGTTTTCTCATTTCCAGTTGTTTCCAATAATTTAATTATAATAAACCCTGGTATGGTTTTCTTTGTGTTTATCCTGCTTGAGTTTCATTGAGCTTCTTGGACCATGGATTGAAATTTTTCTTCATATCTGAAAAATTTTGGAGGCATTAATTTTTAAATACTTTTTTCCACATCTCCTCTTCCTGGACTCCAATTATTTTCTCTCTGTGCTTAGATATGGATAATGTCTATTGTTTTACTTTATTCAAATTCACTCATGTTGAGTTCTGCAATAATTTTCTCTTAAGCCTACCCACTAAACTTTTCACTTCAGATAATGTATTTTTCAATCTAGACGTTCCATTTGGTTCTTTATTAGAATTTCTACTATCACCTTTTTATATTCATGTCTTTAATTCTTTGAACATAATAATAATAATTGTTTTAAAGTCCTTGTCTGTTAATGCCTATAAATATTGGTTCTGTTTCTACCTGGGTGGTCTTTCTTCTGATTATAGATCACATTTTTACATTTCTTGTCATATAGTAATGTTATTTGAATGCTAAACGTTGTGAAGTTACATTGTTAAGTATCTGGATTTAGTGTTCTCCTTTAATGAATATTACTGATCTTTTTACTTCTAGGGAGGTAATTTATTTGAAAATCATCTTGACTTTCTTGAGGCTTGTTTCCCTGCTTAGTTAAGTCTGGAGTAGCCTTTACCACAGGGCTACATTAGCCCTACTGGGACCATGGTTTGGGATCTCGACCAAGTATAATTTCTAATAATTGTACATTTCATAGAGTCCCCAGTAATTTTTCTTTATCTCATAGTTTTCTCATAGAATCTTACCCTATGCAGGCATAGCTTAGGATTCAGCTAAGATTCAAGGCAACCCCTATGCAGATATATCCAGGGCTTTTTCTCAGCATAGCTATCTCCTCTCAGGTATTCTGCCCATAAGTACAGACACCTGAATCTTCCTGAACTTTGATCTCTCACTCTTCAACTCAGCAAGATTGCTGTGTACTTCTTGCTCTTCTTGGGATACCCTTCCCTGTTCCATACCTTAAATTTTGATTCGAGTAAAAAGGCAAAGAAATCATAGAGATATTTATTTCGCTGCTCTCAGAGATCTCAATCCTGTACTGAGTGCTGCCCAATGTTTCAAAATAATTGTTTCATGTATTTTGTTGCATTTTCTAGTTGTTTACTGCAGGAGACCTAGTTGAATATCAGATACCCCATCATAGCTGGAAAGGGAGATCTATGAATTTTAAATTTTAGACATTTGATATTTTATCAGGAGTCTTCTTTTGTTGCATATACAGTGTGAGATGGAGATCCAACTTCATCTGTTTCCAAACAGATTAACATTTTTCCTGGCTCCACTTATTCAGTGCTCCCTCCTTTTACTTACTAACTTGGGATTACAACTCTACCACATAAAGTTTCATATATATGGGTCTGTTCCTGAGTACTCAATTTTATTCCCCTAGTCAATTTTTCCTTCCCACTAATATCACACTCTCAATTACTATAATAAATCTTAACACCCTCTAGGGTAAATCCCTCTTTCCTGATTACCACCTTTAGATGGGCCCTACTTCTTAGTCCTTTCTTTTGCATATAATATTTTATGCCCATTGAGTGTTGTGATTAAGCCTGCTGTAATTTCTATTGGACTTGCTTTGAATCTGCATACTAATAAGGGGAGAACTGACATTTTTATGATATTATTATTTTCCATTAACATAGTATATCTCTCCATTTATTTAAAATCCATCTTCCTTAACATTTTTTACAAAGTTTTGATTTTCCTTATATCAGTTTTATAACTCTTTGTTACATTTATTCTGTAATACATGATATTCTTTGGTATTATTATTAATGATGTCCTCTCATTATATTTCCAGTAGTCTATTGCTACATAAATAAATGCAACCTACTTTCATATATTAATGTTATATCAAGCTACTCTGCTAAATTCTCTTATGATATCCAGCAATCTGTAGTCTCGTTTCCTCCATCCACATCACCGATATATTGGTACAAGCCACTATGATTCTCAACTGAACATATGCAACAATTCCCATCCTGAACTCTACCCCTCAAATAAAAGATTCTTTACTGATCTTTCTATTTCTCTGGCTTTTGAATGTATTGTTTCTCCTGCTTGCAATATTCTTTCCATCTTCTCATGGCTAACCTAATTCCTGCTTTTTTTTTTTTAAGAGACAGGTCTCACTTTGTTACCCAGGCTGCAGTGCAGTACCACAATCATAGCTTGCTGTAACCTCAAACTCCTGGGACTCAAGTGATCCTCCTGCCTCAGACTCCCAAGGAGCTAGGGCTATGGGCGTCCACCACCACACCTAGCTAACTTTTAAATATTTTGTAGAGACAGGGTCTCACTATGTCGCTCCAACTGGTCTCGAACTCCTGGCTTCAAGGTGATCCTCCCGCCTTGGCCACCCAAAGTGCTGGAATTATAGATATGGGCCACTGTGCCCTAGCCACCTGTTTATTCTTTAAATTTCTGATTATTGCCCTCAAATACTTCCAAGGCTAGGTCAGCTACTCTTCTTGTGTGCACAGTATTACTGTGCTTCTAACTCTTACTACTCCAAATTATTTCTGTGTCTCCAATTAAACCATAAGCTTTTTGAGAACAAACCTTTATCTTAATCTTCACATATTCCCAGAACTTATCAGATTCTGACATGTGGCAGAAGATCAATATATACTTTTTCAATGAATGTCAGAATAATTAATATTAAAAAGACCCATCTGAAATAGAATTGTTTATGCCATTTTACAGATCAAGAAACAGATCTAACTACAAATCTTCATGGTTCAAGAAACATTACTCCACCCTACTACTTTTACAAATGGTGTCCAAAATATACGATAAATATTTTACCATAAAAGAAAAAATGTTTTCTCATTTTGAATTTATGTTTTGAATAACTATAACCTGTCACCTATGACTAAAGAAGAAGGAGGCCACAGCAAAAAAAAGAACAAAAGAGTAATCAGCCAAATGGCAAAAAAACACCCACTAAAACCTTACAATTAAAATGTCTATAAGCACTAAGATTTTTATTAGGGTGATGAACCAGACTGGTTTGTCTACAGACACAGAACTTTCAGTGTTAAAACTGGAGAATCACCAGGTAAACCAGGGCAAGCTGGTCACTCTAATTTTAATACTAACACAAATATTTACATTTGTATGAAATACAAATTCAGATTCAATTACTTTTATTATAAATAAAATATTTGTAAATATTGTAAATAAAATATTTTATTGTAAATAAAACATGTAAGGCCAGGCCAGGCACAGTGGCTCACACCTGTAATCCCAGCACTTTGGGAGGCCAAGGCAGAAGAACCACTTGAGGCCAGAAGTTCAAGACTAGCCTGGGCAACATAGCAAGATCCCATCTCTAAAAAAAAAAAATTACAAATTAGCCAGGCGTGGTGTGCACACCTGTAGTCCTAGCTACTTAGGAAGCTGAAGCAGGAGGATTGCTTGAGCCTAGCAGTTTAAGGCTGCAGTGAAGCTATGATTGCGCCACTATACTCCAGCCTGGGCAAGAGTGTGACACTCTGTCTCCAAAAAAAAAAAAAAAAAAAAAAGTAAAGCAGAGTATATTTTGGACGTATAATGTAATGTTCTTTGAGTCATGCATATTTGTGTTCAAATTTCAGCACCACCTCTTTATTATTGGCAAGTTACCTTGCCTGTTTGACCATTAAAAAACATAAATTATTTTTCTACAGTGATATAAATCTCTCAGAAATTCTAGAACATACATTTTTTAAAGGCGGAAACATATGCCCAGGTTCATTTCCATTTCTTAAACGCAAGCTAGTGTTTAAATTCTTACCTGTGTTACTTCCTCTACACCAGTCATCTGGTACTTCCTCATCCTTTCAAATACTGAATGATCTGCACAGCCCCCCTGTGGACCATATTTATGGGGATAGTCTAAAACACAAAGAAGAAATATCATTACTGTCACATGTTAAGATATAACTAGTTACCTTACAAATGAAAAATTAACTGTCATAATTAATGAAAGCCATAAATTCTTACTGAGCACCTATGGGAAAGGCATTAAACTAGGCATTTTTATTTTAAAATCTGGCAGGTTCCTAAGTTCTCCTTCAATAAAAATCACTGGTCTTTAGTTTTTTGTCATATGGATGGATGATCTGTGAATCCTAAAAAAGGACAATAATTATTCATTATTCAGGATTTAACTTTTCCAATCTTTCCCACTTAAGATACACAGAGCATCTTAAAACTGCAATTTACCTGATTTGTAATTTATAAATTTCCCTTCAGACACATTAAATTTCCTATGCCACAAATGTACAAAGCCCCTTCAACGTGAACTACAGGTAGGCTGATATTATATATGGCTTGAATTCTTTCCATGAATACCAATTGGCCTCAAGGAAAAATAACCTAAAAACATACTGTATGGCAGGCACAGTAAAAGTAGACTGAGTTTAAATTTACTCAATGTATAATTCAAGTGACCGCTCTGCTTCACAAACCATATCTATTTTATCATTTATTTTCCCTTAATAAATTGATTAATTTATCCTTAGCTGAACTGGTTCTATTTCTAGGTAACAGTTCAATTTAGTTTAGTCATTTAAAAGTTCATTCCACTCTTTCAAAGTTCTACATACGTCTCCCTTGTTAAGGCCTTCCTTAGTTCATGAACATATTTTATAATTCAATCTAGTAACAATTAAAAGAACTGGCAAAATAAAACACTAAGACATGGGTATAAGAGAAAGCACTGAAAAATCCTTAAGTAGCTTATAAATGTAATACACAGAAATATAATTATAAACACTGAAAGTAGTTTCTTAAGAAAATCTAGAACCTGAAGCAGACATCAGGGAACTACAATTGTCCCTCGGTATACTCAGGGGATTAGTTCCAGGACATTCCCTCCCCATACCAAAATACAGGCATACTCAAACCCCAAAGTCAGCCCTGCATAACCTATATCTAGAAAAGGTTGGCCTTCTGTATATGTGGGTTTCACATCTCACCAATACTGTATTTTCCATCTAAGTTTATTTTTTTAAAATCTGCATATAAGTGGACCTTCACAGTTCAAACTTGCATTGTTCAAAGGTAAACTGTATTTCATTGGAAATTCTAGTTAAATACTAGAATACAAATAAAAACTGGCAGGTGAGAGGTAAGGGTTATAGACAATCTGTCTACACTAATACAACAGCTCTGATTTAAACTTTAAATTAGTTTTTATCGGAGGTCAAGGTTGTAACAGCTATAAAATTCAATCAATAAATGTAAAAAGAATGACATGATTAAAATTACCATTTTGCAACCCTACATGTACAAATTAATTTAGGCAAGGATCATCAATGGGTGCTAAAACCATTGGGTCAAAGTTGTGAAGGAACAGGATATTCAGTCTCTGAAATTATCACCCCACAGATTACTTACTAATTATTATATTTTTATTATATATTATATTCTATTTAAATTAATAATATAAAGGAAAAAGGTTCTTTCAGATCAAAGAGACTGATTACCACTTCTACTACCAAGTGATCAAATTTAGCATTACCAAACATAGGACGACCTGATACTATGTACCTCCTGATGTGATTCATTAAGAAATGTCCAGCATTCTTGCCAAAATATTTTAAATCTAATCATGAGTGAATAATCAAACACACTGAGAATGAGGGGCATTCTATATGTCCCTGATCTAGACACAAGGAAAAAAATGCAGTGTCATTAAAAAAGAAAAAAACCAGAAAAAGTTGGGAACTGGGGCCAAGAGAGCTTGGTATAAACTAAGACACTAAAAGAGACATAATAAACACATGCAAAAAAAGGTATTTTTATGACAACTGAAGAAATACTGTAGATTTTAAGTAATTTTATAGTCTATATATTAAATGATATTAATAACTTTTTAGGATTGAAATATTATTATAGCTATTTAGGAAAATGTATATATTCTTAGGAGATCAGAGAAGTATTTAGCAGTGAAGTTTCATGTCTGCAACCCACTTTCAAATGGCTCCCCAAAAAAGTGCATGAGAAGGGGAAGGATGCAAATGTTAAAACATGGCAATCCAGGGGAAGGATACACATGTGTTCATTGTGTAATTCTACTGACTATTGTGTAGGTTTGAAATTTTCAAAGAAAAGTTACAACTAAAAGATTGCAATATCTGTGGTACTCAAATGATTTTGAAGTAGAAAACTAACACTACAGAAGTGTTGGGAAGAAAAAAAATGATATATTTTGTGTTTTACTGTTTCAAAAATTGGCTTTGAGAAAGTGAAAATACAGTATCACCCAACATATATTTAGTAAGATTCTACCACAAAGGCTGGAAAGTTTTACAGTATAAAATGCCAAGATTTTCAATTCTCACCTTTAGGTAGATTTGGAGTGTTAGCAGCACAATGTCTTCTTCTGCTATTAATTTTAACCTGAAAATATCACAATAAGCCTTGCCTAGATTCTTAACAAAACCTAGCTTGTCTGGAGCATCAATCAGGTCATGAAGTTCCTCCATATCAGGAACACTCATTTCAATCAACAAAGAAAAAATGTATAGGCATACTCATAAACAAGTACATACACACATATGTATATACACACACACAAGTTCCTTATTCAGTTAATAAACTTGATCCCTTGGTATTCTGCTAATTGTTTTAACTATTATATAATGACAAGTTATAGCCTAGTTATTAACTTATACATAAGTTAATAACTTACATTAGTTATTTATATATCCATTATTTTGTGATATTTTGCCCCAATACTGGGATAGTCTATCCTCCAGTAACTAAAAATGTGGCATGATTCTTTGGCTAGTTTTTCCTTCAATCATGGATAAGAAAATGGTTTATCTACTTCTTACCAACAATAATGAATATGATAATTAATCCTGCTGCTGAATCTGGCAGTGACTAGGCAAATAAGTTAAAAATGCTTTCAGAGTACTAATTTATTAAATATTTTACCATATAAATGGATGAGACCAATTTATAAATATTTTACCATACAAATGGATGAGACCAATTTATATACTTTCAAAATTGTATTTTAATTTCTGTTGCAGGGTAATAAGCCACTAAGTTATGATTTACTTACTATGTTCTATTCTTCTTATTCCTTTATGAGTTAGTTTGTACTGCCTTAATATACATTTGTTAGAGTAAAGATAATACTTAAGTTAATAAGAACCAATTTTAACTTCATCTTAGGGTAATTTAACTTTAATGAAAAAAACATATATTTAGCAACATTTGATGACATTCTTATGGAGGTGAATTAGACAGACACACACACCCCAAAAGAGCTTTTAACTGCAGCTCTAATTTATCCTAAAAATTCTTAAACCATCTTTATAACCCCCATACCAAAAACTGTTCTCTCTCACACAATAACATGAACACAGACACATGAGCACACAGAGATGAACCCACTTCCAAATAAAAGACTATTTAACTTAG
Organism: Lepilemur ruficaudatus; assembly: GCA_963574885.1. NCBI lineage: Eukaryota > Metazoa > Chordata > Mammalia > Primates > Lepilemuridae > Lepilemur > Lepilemur ruficaudatus. Next base: position 37,569 of record CAUYRT010106623.1, read on the forward strand.
ACTTTCAAAAGAAAAGCCCTATGCTTAAAACATTTACAGCCAGTTTTCAGGTGAACTTTCCCTAAATGTCTATCATGCCTGGTTTCCCCATCCCTCACACTTTACCACTACCAAACAGACAAACAAAAAAAGTATGCTGGGGTGGGTGGGTGGAAATAATCTGTTTATCAAAATACATAACCTTTCAAAGGCCCCTCTTACCAGCACATCAATCGCTTAACCAGTTTTTTTTTTTAAAAGGTTTTAAATTTTCAGATTTTATTTGAAAAAACAAACAATTTTACTCTTGGTACAGTTTGGCGGTCATTGACTATAGTCAAAAGGTTTTTTGCTATTCTGGGCACAATTCTAGACTAAATTTCTCAGCCTCAAGTTAAGTGTGGCATGTAACCAAGTTCTAGCTGAAGGAGTGTAAGCAGAAGGGTAGTAACCAGCCAAAATCCTCTGTGGTCTTTTCCCCTTCTGAATGGCTAGTAAAAGACAACCTGGGAACTGTACAACAGTATAGGCACAAAATAAAGGAGCCTGAATTCCTCTATCAGTTCTTGAAGAAAAGCTGCCTGATAGGGAATACTCACATTAGACTGTTAGGTAGTGAGAAATCAGCTTATAGTGCATTTTGCCACTGAATTTGGGGGCTGTTTGGAATTGTAGTTAACATTACTTAAATTACGGCAAAAACTTTTGTCAAGGAGAATAAAAGAACTCATTTTATATCTGACCTCCACTGGCATTTGGCGAATTTTCCCTATCACAGATAATTCCAAAATAATCTTGGCCTAGCATATCAGCAATTCCTTAACAGTGTTAATACAGTGTTTTTATTGTCTTGTTTTCTGAAGGTTTTCATATATAACTAGTTTTCACCCATTCAAAGATTTAAGTTTTGCCCCCAAAAATCAGTCATATAGTTAAGTTGAAGACTGATACTCAGAGTATAGTAATAATTCCTAAAGATGAAAGCTTACAGACTCTACAACACCCAGATTTAATATTTTATATGCTTGGAGAAATAAGTACTATTATCATTTTTCAAACAGTTTTTCAAAAGAGAATTTACCCAATGTAAAATCTTCAGTTTAGAGAGCAACAAGCTGTGAGGCTCAACAGCAGTTTAGCTATAGTCCACCACATAATGAATACATCAGAAAACTTTTTTTTGCTTCCATGTATAATTTAGTTCCATGAGTATACTTAAAGATATACATCAGTTATGATGCCTGATTTGACTTAAATTTGAGAAATAACATACTTAGTGATCTGATCATGACAGAAACTAGGATTTACCTTCATTCAAAGCATATTGTGAAATATATTTTGAATCTGTTCCTACAGAGGCCCAAAAGAGCCACTACAAAATATTCCTAGAAGAAAGAATTCTATAGCTTCCACATTCTTGAACAATTTCATGTGCACAGCATTTAGCTGAACATCTTACTAAATTTAGGAACAGAAAAAAAAAATCCCTATCTTAAACAACTGTAACATCATTTGCTTTAATGTAATGATATAAGGGAAGTCAAAGAATAATGTACATGTCTGATTTATATATAATTAGCAATTCCTATTATACAATATCCCAATAAAATATAAAAACTTCCCAGATATTAAAAATACTAAACATATTGACACTCTGTTGTCATCAATACATTGGCAGTAATGCCAGGTATTTGAACATTTGGATTAAGGTAACCAAATACTGGCATAGGTATCTCACCTACTTGACAAAATGCATATGCTGATACATTTATATAAATACACACACACACACAGGCTTATAACATTATATGTGCAGCTGACACTAGAGTGTATTTTTTTCTACCACTCCTCCACACAGCTATAGCCAGTGTTCAGAGTAATACCACACTGCCTATAGGCTACTATCAACAAGAGTTGAGAGGAAGCCGGTAGAAACTTAATAGAGCCACCATGCACAGCACGTTGTTACTCCCCTGAGTGAAAAGACAGCCTAGAATCAGTAATAAAACTGTCCTGATTCTATCTCATCACCAATAGATTGCTTAGGGCTGTAATCAAGAGAGCATCTACATTTCACAAAACCACCTCTTCTTGTACATCATCTGGCAGGGGTCAGGAGAATTCCTCTATGGCATTCTTAATCTCTATCAGGAGACTCCAGCAAAAATCAAGAATCCCAGAACTCTTCCCATTCTTTGAAAGATATTCCCCTGCCCCTCATTTCACTAAACACTCACAGATATCTACCACTTTTTCCCTTGGGACCACTGACACTATTCTCATAATGGCTCAGTTTTTACAGTCATGAGACTATACTACTGATTACTCCAAGTTATTATAGGCATTTGCTGGCCCCCAAGTCACTACTGCCCTTATTTCCTTATTTTTAGATCCTGTCTCACTGTCACTGTGACACCATTTCATCATAATACTTAGTGATTCCAACATTCATGTTGATGATCCTTCCAATCTACTCACATCTTTTCTCCAATGATCTTTTCCTACCTCGGCTTCTCATTTCCATGGTTATACTTCTGAACTTGTCATTACTGATAGCTGAAATGCCTTCATAATCTCAACTTTCGGCATCCTACTTTCTTTCTACCACTTTATCTTTTCAGCACATTCCCTCTAGACTCTAACAATCTTTCAACACCAGTAAGACCTTTCAATCTGCCAGTACTACTACCTTGTTCATTATATCACTGGATATTCATTCTCTTCCTTATTCAGTCTAAATCCCATAGTCAGTTACCACTGTAATTACTCTGCTGCATTCACCATCAACTCCCTAGTCCTCCATGCTAGCCCACCTGACTGTCAACCAAATCCTGTTTAAATTCAACTCTCTACCTACACTCCTGAAGTTGAATGGGGCTAGAGAAAACTGGTAACTATGACTATTCTCACTCAAAAGTCATGATCTGTAACCTCAAGCAGTTCCTTAATGCCAGGGTCCATTCTCTATCATATTCCCCTAGTAAACTGCAGGCAGTCCTTGCTTTGCCACAGCAGTATGGGCCAGCCCATAAAACTGGCCATGCAAGCTGAAACTATGCAAAGCAATCCTAATAATCAATGGAAAAAAATTACAATTGTCCTGTGAACTTTAAAATCTTTTATCAAAATACTGAAACTCTCTTACTATTGGCTATTAATGTATAGAGGAATGAAAAAAGTAATAAAACTAATATTTATTCAGTATACTGTAATTTAAAATATTAAAAATATCAAGAATTACAGAAATTAAAAAGAATTATAATGTTTTATTTCTTTGTTAATTATATTTTATATATGATAAATTAATGATATAAATTCCTTTTGAAAGCTTAAAATTTAGGGGAAAAAAAAATTTGCAAAGCAACAAAGCAGTATTTATATATGCTTCAAATTCTGTCAGCACAAAGCTCTCCCAATAGAAAAAAGAGGTGGTCAAGCACAACATTTTCCCCATATACTTCAAAACTTCTAAAACAGCCCATTTTCCCCAGTCATCACATTAACTATAAATGGCCAATGACATTTTCCCTCTAAAATTACTGACAATATAATCCTCAATTCTAGAAAAAGCCTTTGTTCAACTAATGAATAAGCCTTCATTGAGATGCTAAATCATAGGATGCACTGTAGTTTCCCTGAAAAGGCCAAACAGCATATTCTTTCACAAAGAATGAGTCATGGGTGTAGGATATTCAGCCTTTTAAAACAAAGATCAGCTTTAGATCTATTGCCTTTCTTCTTCCAGTTCCTTTGCATGCCAACCTCTTGCTTTTGTTTTGTTGTAGGAGACACAAATATAAATAATACATACATTGTGATACCATCTTAAGTAGGAAATTGCTCTAGTTAACTCTCAATCACCCACTCCATTGAGGAGGAATATTTATAGTTCAGATTCTCTGCCCAAAGTACCACACATAAAACACCAACTTCCTGCATCCTCACTACTCCTTCTCCACGTAGACTGGCAGATTAAGAACTTGACTGCAAGGTCCAAGTCAAAACTGGGTGTAATCCCTCCCATAACATGCTATGAATCACCAAATTCAATCAAGTAATTCAACCTTTATTATATTAACTGAATTTAAAAGAGTGATTTCAAATAATAATTATGCATAGAAATTATTAATAAATGTATTAACTAATTTAATTATTAACAAATTAAAAAAGAGTATCACGGAGTGAGGTCCTTGCCCATGAAAATTGCCATTTATTTCCAAAGTTGTCAAAAAGCAATAAGAATTCACTGATGGAGAATAAAAGGAAGAGTAGTTTTTTGGCCTTTTTTTTTGAGGAGAGATGAAGAGTTTGGAGAGAGGGAAGGTCTCCGAATGTACCTTCCCCTTCTAATTCCAGTGTATAGGAGTCCCCTTCTCCCCTGTACCTCTTCACAATTACCACACCTAGTTTATGTTTGGGAAGGTGAGGGAGCATGAAGAAGAGCATAGTGTGGTTGTCCGTTGGAAGTGGAGGAAGCGAAGATAGTCCTCACATACACTCACAACAGTGATCTCCCAGGAAGCAGAGATGAGGCACTGGGCCAGGCATGTAAATCCCCATCCATGGTTTTTAGAAAGAAAGGGTTAGTGTTGTCAGCAAAAGGGATCGTAAGTCAAGTCAATAAGAGAAATGTTGCTTTATTTTTCTGATAAATTACAAATAGAATTACTAGACTCTTCAGTGCATAAGGAGAGAAACTTTGCCCTATCCATCACTGTATCCACAATACCTAAAAGTGTCTTGTACACATTAGGCACTTAAATAATCTTTAATTAACAAATTAATCAGTCACTAAACCTGTAAAACTTATAACTAAAGCTTGAAATGAAATCTTGTAACACACTGATTTAAAGTGACCATCATTTCCATTTATTTGTCTTGAGACTAAATACCTATACACAGCAGTAAATGGGTGATTTCATGCCAAAGAACATGCCAGTTTCTTTTCTTTTGTGAAGTTTCCAAGCTATGACAGCTAAAAAGAATTAGTTGCAGTCAACAGAACGGCTACCCTTCTGTCATCACAGATTCTTTCCTCCAATAGCCAAAAGTCTACCCCTTATCTTCAAGGTTCAAGTCAAATGCCACCTCCCCAGGGAAGTCTTCCTAAATCTGCCTAAAGCTCCCTCAGGGTACACCACCCTCAGTGCTTTGATGACATTTTGTTACAGCATTTATCACATTTTGACTATGTCTCTCCTGAAAATTTATCTTCTCTTTAATCAATACTTGATGAGTAATATAAAAACCATTACAGGCCAGGTTCAGTGGCTCACACCTGTAATCCTAGCACTCTGGGAGGCCGAGGCAGGAGGATCGCTCGAGGTCAGGAGTTCGAGAGCAGCCTGAGCAAGAGCAAGACCCCATCTCTACTAAAAATAGAAAGAAACTTAGGTGGACAACTAAAAATATAGAAAAAAAAAATTAGCTAGGCATAGTGGCGCATGCCTGTAGTCCCAGTTACTCGGGAGGCTGAGGCAGAAGAATTGTTTGAGCTCAGGAGTCTGAAGCTGCTGGGAGGTAGGCTGACACCACAGCACTCTAGCCCAGGCAACAGAGTGAGACTCTGTCTCAAAAAAAAAAAAAAAAAATTATAGTTTTATTTATAATAACCCTAAACTAGACACAACCCAACTGTCCATTAACAGGTGCACATATAATGGAATACTACTCACCAATAAAAAGGAAAGAATTTTTAATACAAGAATGAATCTCAAAATACTTAGGCTGAGTTAAAGCCAGGTTTTCTTTAAGAATAGATAATATATAGTTGTAGTTACATAAAATTCTAGAAAATGAAAACTAACCTATAGATTAGTGCCTGAGGAAAGGAAGGTGGGGTGGGTAGGAAGAAGAGAAGGATTACACTGAGTAGAAGGAAGTTTTGGGGGATGACAGATATGTTCACTATCCTGACTGTGGTGACAGTTTCACAGAAATCAAGATATGTCAAAAATTATCAAATTATATGCTTTAAAATGAGTTTATTGTATATTAGTTTTTCCTCAATTAAGCTATTAAAAAAATTAATAACTAGAGAGATGTAACAACCAAATGTGACATGTGGACTATGAATCCTGTATTTTAAAAAAATTATGAGACATTTTTTGTAGAACAATTGCCTACAGACTGCATGATCAGATATTATTAAATCAATACTGAATTTCTAACTATAAGAGTATAAATTTGTATAATCTTAGAGAGTCATTTGGTAATATATATCAAAATTTAAATGTCTGACAATATTACTTCTAGGAAATTAATCTTAAGGAAATAATCACAACAAACTTTGAGGGGGAAAATATGTGCAATAATGTTAACTGAAGCAATTTTTAACAGTAAAAAAGAGGAAACAATCTATATGTCCGTTAGCTGGTGCGTTGGTAAATAACACATTCATCAATGAAACAATGGAATATTATTATGTAGCCATTTAAAGGAAAAATGCAGAACTATATTTATTGACATAGAGATCTAAGATATACTGTAAATGAAATTTAAAATAGTATGTAAGTGAAATCTGAAGGGCCATTCACAAAAATGTTAATGGTGGCAGACACTATTTAATTTACATCCAAGAATATATATTTTATATAGTCATTTGGTAATCAGCACAAACAGCACAGTTGTTTAGAACTGTTAACTTTTAGAAGAGATTTAGTGCTGTAGTCTATACCTTCATTTCATACCTGGAGAAAATGAGACCCAGAAAAAGTAAGTTACTTGTATAAGGGGTTACAAAGCTTTTCTAACGCATCACCCTGATTTTAATTCTAACTGCTTTCGCACACATGTGCCATGCCTCAGTTCTCTGACACATTACCTCTTGTGCTTTCTCCCTACCATGTCTGCCATCATTTACATGATTTTGAGCAAATGAATTAAACCCTAAATCAATTTTAACTAATTGATCTACAAGGTTGCTTTTAAACCCATGATTCTTAGACTCTCTAGTAGCTAAAACTAGTAAAATCAACATCTATGAATTCCTAATGTTCAAATATAAACACAAGATTGCTTATTGAGATTACCTAATCCCCAAATGTACAAACCATGAACAGAATTTAACATTTTTATAATAAATCAGATCTCACCATGCCTCTTTAAAAGCAGCTCTTTGGTGGGGGGTGGGGGGATGGGGCAGAGACCTGGACCAATGTTCTCAGGCACTCACAAGGTCACTAGTATAAATACCAATTATTGAATTATGCTATAATAGATGTGAAAGACTGAGTTTTAGCTCCTCTTATGTGTCCCTAGAACATATACATACTCCTAAATGCTATTTTTTTCTAGTTTTTCCATAATTCATTACTCATAAAAGTTAAATCTAAAATACAAATTTGCTCTATTTTTCAGCAGTGAATACAGCTAACCTTCTGTAAAATCAATAATGATACCAAAAATAAAGAAGCCTTGGCTTTCTCCTAACTTTAAAAAATCCTCTCTGGAAATGTCTCTATTGTCATTTAGTCCTTTACCTTTCGGCAGGCTTTAGACTATATTCTCTCCTTAGAATGTAAGAGAAAAAAGCACCAGAGTGGAAGCCAAGAGACATAGATCACTGTCATGATACTATACTGCACAAGTTTTAGACTCTTTAGGCTTCAGTTTCTGTCATCTATATTTTTATTTGTATTTTATTTCTTTTGAGACAGGGTCTTGCTCTGTCTCCCAGGCTAGAGTGCAGTGGCATCACCATAGTTCACTGCAATCTCAAACTCCTGGGCTCAAGTGATCCTCCTGCCTCAACCCCCCAAAGCGGTTAGACTACAAGCATGTGCCACCACACCTGGCTAATTTTTCTATTTTTTGTAGAAAAGGGGTCTCACTCCTGCTCAGGCTGGTCTCGAACTCCTGGCCTCAACTGATCCTCCCGCCCCAGCCTCCTAAAGTGCTAAGATTACAGGTGCGAGCCACCGTGCCCAGACACAATTTCCCTCATCTTTAAACAGAGCATTGAATTCTAGTGCCTTTTGCAATACTAAAATTATAGAATTTATTATTGGAATCTCTTTGTAAAACCCTTCAGACACTGTAAAACAAAATCATGAGGGGATAGTTCTCAGAAGAAAAAAACAAAAATTTCAAATAGAATCTTACTTTTCAGGGTGAGTTTCAAAGTTGTTTTACAACATAAGCTTTGTCATTTTTAAATAACTGTGTATTTCTGACAGCCATTGCAGTACATTGAGCTCCACTGAGACAGTGCTGGGGCAAACGAGAGCCAGACAGGCACTGGGAAACTCTGTTCCTTGCTGAGGAAAAAAAACTAAACAAGGGCAAAGGAGATCCTCAGAAGCCGAGAGGCAAAATGTTATCATAAGCACTCTTTGTGCAAACTTGCCAGGAGAAGCACTAGCAGCAGCACCAAAATGTTTCAGTCAGCTTCTCAGAGGTTTCTAAGAAGTGCTCAGAGAGGTGGACGACCATATCTGCTAAAGAGAAAAAAAACATTTGAAGACATGGCAAAGACAGACAAGGCCAATCATGACAGAGAAATGAAAATCTATATTCCTCCTAAAGGAGAAACAAAAAAGTTCAAAGATCCCTATGTACCCAAGAGGTCTCCTTCAGCCTTTTTCTTGTCCTGTTCTGAGTTACTGACCAAAAATAAAAAGAGAACATCCTGGCCCATCCACTAGCAATGTTGCAAAGAAACTGGGAGAGATGTGGAATAACACTACTGCAAATGACAAGCAGCTTTATGAAAAGAAAGCTCCTAAGCTGAAGGAAAAATACAGAAAGAATATTGCCGCATTATAAGAAAAGCAAAGCCTGATGCAGCAAAAAAGAGAATCATCAGGGTTGGAAAAAAGCAAGAAAAAAATTAAGACAAGAAGGGTGAAGAGGAAGATGAAGAAGATGAAAAAGATGAAGATGATGAATAAGTTGGTCCTAGCACAGTTTTTTCCCCTTGTTTAGAAAGCATTTAACCTCCCTGTACACAACTCATTCCTTTTAAAGAAAAAAAACTGAAATGTAAGGTTATGAGAGATTTGTTTTTAACTGTACGATGTCTTTTATTGGATATATGACACATTACCAAATGTGTCTTTAGACAGCTCTGTCTTGCTGACACGTTCAATAGCCACTAACCTTGCCTAGTACAATATGGGGTTGTAAATTGGAATGGAAATTTAAAGCAGGTTCTTACCGGTGTATAGTACAAATTAGTTATATATGGGGGTGGTAGTTTTTTCATCTTCAGTTGTCTCTGACGCAGCTTATAAGAAGTAATTGTTGTTCTGTTAACTGAATACCACTCTGTAATTTAAAAAAAAGTTGTAGCTGTTTTGTTGACATTCTAAAGGCTTCTAATTTTTATTTTTAAAAAATCTTCAGGGCTCATGCCGTGTGCTGGTGTTGGAGGACCCTCCCTGTTTCAGATTTACCAACAGCACGAATCAAGAAAAGTTAGTCACACTTCAGGCTCAGGTCTGGATAGGGGGCAAGGGTACAGCTCACAGAAAGAAGGTGGTACATAGAACAGCTACAGCTGATGACAAGAAGCTTCAGAGTTCTCTTAAAAAACTGGCTGTGAATAATATAGCTGGTATTGAAGAGGTGAAAATGATTAAAGATGATGGGACACTTATTCATTTCAACAATCCCAAAGTCCAGGCTTCCCTGTCTGCTAACACCTTTGCAATTACCGGTCACGCAGAAGCTAAACCAATCACAGAGATGTTTCGCGGGATATTAAGTTAGCTTGGTGCTGACAGCTTAACAAGCCTCAGAAAGTTAGCTGAACGGTTCCCACGGCAAGTCTTGGATAGCAAAGCACCAAAACCAGAAGACATTGATGAGGACGATTATGATGTTCCAGATCTTGTAGAAAATTTTGATGAGGCTTCAAAGAATGAAGCTAACTAAAATTTTTTTCTGGTTTTTGGAAGCTGACATGGACTAAATTTAACAAATCAGCTATGTGGTTCCAAAGTTTTACAGACACGGAGAACATCACCTATTACTAGTTCAGTAATATAAATATTTTATATATTAATAATGCTGTTTGTTCAGCATTTTTCAGTCATTTGATTGTGCATTTTGCACTTCCTCCCAGGATCTATTCTTTTGGTCAAAATATGAAATACTGGTGCAGTGTGAGGATGTTTTGGTTTTTGATTGGTTTTTTGTTTTTTGTTGGGGTATTTTTGGTGTTTGTATGTGTATGTATGCGTGTGGGTATGTATGCATACAGTGGAAATAAAACAAATCTTTACATTTGTTACTTTTTTCCCCCCAATAATGTACAGAATTAATGAAAAGTGAGTTATCTTGGATTTTAGATCTGAAGAGATTTTCCATTGGAGGTTTGGTTTTAATTTGCTTGGTTAACTATCATATTTTTCATACATTTCTCTGGGTTTAAAGTATCTTGAGATATTTTGTCATCAGCTTCATGCTAGAGTGATGCGTAGCATATCTTTGGTGTGGTTGCCCTAGATTCACTTACCTAGTCAGGCCCATAAGAATTTCTTTTACTAGCTTTCTTCCTAAATGCCTGTTTTCCTCTCATTTTGGTCTCCTAATGGCCTGGTCAGCCTTTGGTAATGTTCTTCCTCATCTTCCATCTAGCTTGAGAAGGATGTTCTCCATATAGAGTTAAACGAGTACCTAATCTATCTTTTTGTAAGATTTTGTTCCCTCATCTTGAGGAACAACAGTTTCATCTTCAGCATTTTCCTGTTGATTTTACAGTGTGGTAGATTTCAAACTGGAATAGCTAGCATGTGCTTGCTAAATAATTTTATGCCAGCCTTATCCTATATCCTAGCTGTTCTTAATAGCAGGTGCAAAAATGCCTCTTTTTCAGCAAGTTTGAAATTGGGTAATGTCCTTTTGAATCAGAAGAAAATAGGCCATAGACTCGTCCCCCAGCACAAATGGGCATTCTGTGAAATGGTACTGGCCCTAGGAGGATTTTCTCAACCACTGTCCTACTTTTGGCCATAATCTACCTCTGGGTTGGATCTTACTATTGTAGCTGCTCACAACACCCTCCTGCATGCTTAGAATAATGTTTTGTGGGGAGCACTGGTAAAGCACAGTATTTATTTCTTCACCTCCTTTCAGAGGACTTGGAGATAAGTTGCATTCATTCACTCAAGTTTCCCTCTTGCTGTCTGGTAAGTTTGCATTTTGCTGTATCAGCATTTGTATAGCCAATGTTAAGGATAAGATTTAGAAAATCTATCATTTCCTGGCCCATCACCAAACTAACTACAGCTTAACTTTGTGGCATACCAACTTTTGTGTCAAGCTAGATATCTTTATTTGATATCTAAAGTGCAAGACCAACAAACTATTGAGAGATCTATAGACATGAAGGCAAAGCTCTTGTATTTTTTTCATCTAAACACCTCAATTTATTTTATAAATATGTTCACTTTTCCTGTTTTATATAATATATGGACTCAACAAAATAAAATAACAGTAATAAAATAACAGTACAAAAGAGGAGAATATTTCCTCTTGTGCTTCTCTTATTGTTTAAAAAAAAAAATCTTTGGTGGCTCATGCCTATAATCCTAGCACTCTGGGAGGCCCAGGTGGGTGGATCATTTGAGCTCAGGAGTTAGAGACCAGCCTGAAAAAGAGCGAGAACCTGTCTCTACTATAAAAATAGAAAGAAATTAGCTGGACAACTAATACATATAAAAAATTAGCCGGGCATGGTGGCGCATGCCTGTAGTCTCAGCTACTCGGAAGCTGAGGCAAAAGGATTGCTTAAGCCCAGGAGTTTGAGGTTGCTGTGAGCTAGGCTGATGCCACGGCACTCTAGCCCAGCCAACAGAGTGAGACTCTGTCTCAAAAAAAAAAAAAAAAAAAAAAAAAAATCTTGTATTTCAGAAATGATTCATTGTATTTCATTATAGCTAACATATTATATTTTGTATTTATAAAGGTCATATATATGTTATATGCATATACACATATCATATCCATACATAGATACACATGATAACCAATCTGAAAAGCTCTTGATCTAAAATTTTCTCAACTTGAGTTCTTATATAAATAAACATAAAGTTTCTGACTGTATAATATGAAAAGGCTAGGCATATTTGTTCCAAATTCTGCCAAAAAGAATTAAGCTCCTCATTGTCTATTTATCTGATCTTTTAAAACTGTTTCTAATTTAATATCATACATTTCTAATTAAATACTATTTTTAAAATAACTATCATTTATCATAGCTGCCTCAACTTTTCTGCTTTTTTCCCTCTTCAGTTGTTCAGAGAAATTTATATTTCCCTAGAGATTAACTGAGGAAAAAAGCAGTCAACAATGTCTCAAAATTTTTATATTTCTTTCAAATAATATTCTATGCTGAAATAAATTTAATATTTAAGATCAATGCTAATTAAAGTATGTAAATTAAAACATACAGTAGAGAGATTAACCAAAACACTTATATGCACTGTAGAAGTTCTGAAGCCATACAATCAGAGCACTCTACACTTCAACTTCTTTTCCAACTGTCTACCATAGTTTGTCACAACTCAATATGCACAGCAGATTTCCAAGCTCCAGATTGGACCAAAATATAGCCAGAACCTTTTTTAAGACAGTCTTCAGAATTTCCTGTTATTTGTGAATGACATTATTAATCTGCTATCAGATATTGACCAATGCTAGCTATTACCGATTACCTACCAATTCACTTTTTTCTTCCCTCTTATGTTCCTTCTTTTTGTCCCTCCCTCCTACTAACAGTAACACAAAAAAAATTGGAAGCCTTAGCAATTGTGACAAAACTCATTTATGCTAACAACTTCAAAAACACAATATGAATCAAACCAATAAAGGTGATAGAAAAAAACACCACAATATAGAATTGATTTTTTTAAAGGTTACAGCAGCAATATCCTGAAGTTTCCACAAATGAGGCTTCCACATGAATGAGGGGGCCTCCATCTTGAAATAGTAAAATAAAGTTTAACAACCTCAATTTTTCAAAACAAGAAATAACAGGGCTTCCCATTGAGGCACAAGAGAAGGAAGAGACAAGTATAGCTATGGGTAGCACACATACTGAAAGGAGGGGAGCCCCACTACCACAAGGCTCAGGCAAGTTCAAGCTCTCAGGGCTTTCCTATGCAAGAAAATAAATACTAAATTTGAAATGAAAAGAATAAACCCAAATATATTAACATTTATTCTGCAGCTTGACATACTTCATTAAAATTTTTTTAATTCAGAGATTAAGCATTTCTATATAGGTATAGCATTGGAAAATTACTCAGACTATTATCTCTGGAATAGGTAGTACACAAAAGGGTGCAAAGGTACACTATCACAGCTAATAATTCCAAGCAATCATGTAGTCAGACATCCCTAAAACTTGTCCATGTTAATAAGATTACAACCATTATAATTTATAGGAGAGTGTTTTTCCCAGTTTCTTTAATATAAACTGTACAAAAGATTAAGTGATATTCTTACTTTGTCATAACTGTTCACACTTTTATGTCCTAAGAGAGTGCTGTTTACTACCTAAGTACAGAATTGAACAAGTGGGTGTGAATTTTAATCTGATAACTGTAGGCAGTTATCACCATCACATCTAAATGGATATCAAAACATCTTCCAAGTTATTAAATACTTTCACTGAAACTGTCTCTGTGTTCTAGTATAGCCTCAAGAAGCCATTCTCCAAAGTTTCCCAGAATGCCAGTATCTTTTTCCTTGGTAGTTTTATTCACTGATGCCTATAGTTGCAAAAACAGTATTAAGAGGAGGGTAGCCAAATTCTCATCAGAACCCCTATCCATTTGCTTCTGGTAAGGATAACACATACAGGGATACCAAATTCACTTAGGCATATACACAGTGATATAAACAATCATGCAGTACTTTAGTTGTAAAAACAAATTATTGGCACTTAAGCAAATTGTATGAAAATAATAATATACATTAAAAGGCATCCTCTCCCTTTCAGTTAGCTGAAAAATAAAATATCCATTGCTAAACATATTAAGGAGAGAATCTGGCTCAAAATAACAATAGATGCAAATGTATGGTTTTAGGGAGGCTTAGAGATTTCAGAAAAGCCCCAGAAATCCTTGGAGTATAAAGGCAGTGACAATTTACAGCTTTGCTCCATGAATGAAGCAGAGAACACAAAGTAAAGAAGATGAGGTACACAATCAAGTGACTTAAGTTTTTTAAGCCTTAGCTTTCTCACCTAAAAAGTAGGGATAATGTGTGTGCCTGTATCTCATAAGGTTATTGTGAGGATTAAAATAAACAATTCAACTAAAGAACTTTACATAGTGTCAGGTACAAATGAAGCCATAACTACTCCTACTAATACAACTACTTCTAGATCCTTTGATATTCTACATAGAGTGCTTAAAGGGCCAATTAAAAGTAAATTTATCTATCCATCCTCTAGAACGGGAGTAGGTAAACTATAGCTTGCAGGGTAAATGAGTCCTGACACCTGTTTTTGTTTGGTGTGCAAACTAAGGATGAATTTTACATTTTTAAATGATAAAAAAAATCAAAAGAATGACATTTTGTGTCAGATGAAAATTATATGACATTCAAATTTAAGTGTCCATAAAGTTTTATTGGAAAACAGCCACACTCATTCATTTATCAGTTTCTACAGCTGATTTTGCACTACAATGGCAGAACGGAGTGGCTACAACAAAACCCACATGGCCCCCAAAGCCAAAAATATTTATTATCTGCTCCTTTACAGAAAGTTTGCCAACCATGGTTTAGAATCTAGCATATAGCAACTATTTAGGAATTAAAAAGTTAATTCATGGATATTTTCATTTCTTAAACCACAGTTCACTTGACAGATATTTAGATAGTTTTTCAAAAGTAATCGTCTAAACTTGTAAACATTAAAAACTCTGTTTGAGGCAATTCCTTCCCATACTCCCATTCTCATATTAATTACTACATTTCCAATTACCAGAGACACTACAAACAAAATAACTTTGAACATTACTACTTGTAAGTTCTAATACCACTATTGATATTTAATAAAAAGAATGAGAAAGGGTCGCCTTACCACAAACATATATTTACTTGAACAAGTATAAAATAAGAGCCAAAATCAATGGTAAAGTTAAATGCCAAAGAAAATAGAAAATTAAGTCACATCCAATGTTACTGATCCTCCAAGCTAACCCATCATCTTTGGGGAAAAAGAAAGGTTGACATAAAATATTTGGAACTGTAGGATGCAATGTAGGAAGAATACAATTATATTACAAGACAGAAATGAAAGTGAAAATAAGGGAGAATATGCTTAAACTATATACAAGTAGATAACAAAAGAAGGAAAACAAGAGAAATCATAACAGGCAGATCAAATACAGTAGAGGGCACTGATGGGAAGTACAAAGCAAAGAAAAAAGTATGATTCCAATATGATCAGAAGGGAAAGACTATCTGTCAAATTACCCTTTTCTTCTCCATCCTTCCCAAAAGGGCTTATTTGATTTTGAGATTATATTCTAAGAAAATATTCCAAGATTTCATTAAGTATTTATGAAGAATCTGCTGATAAACGCAGATAAATGATATTTGGAATATTAAAAGAGCAAAAGAAACAAACTGTATTTGGAAAACTTACATACCCAGATAGGGGAGGTAAACTTGCAAAAAAGACTAAATTACTAAGAAAACTACAAAGCAAGACACCACCAGGTAGATAATAATTCTGTCAGCAGAAAGAAAGGAAGCAAAGTAATTCATATCCCTATTTATGAAGGAAGATTGCAGCTTGGAGTTTGAAGAAAAATGTAGAGTTTGAAATATGAGGAGGTGAAACTAGCAAAGGAATCAAATAGATATGAGTGGAAAAACGGACAAGTAGCATTAACAAATTTATGATTTAGCAAGTAGCTAAAATCATAAATGCATCCTACCTAGAATACTCATGCCATTTTATACAGTAATCCAGCAGCAGAGATAACAAGCAGTTAGACAGACTTAAGTACAGATACGTCAAAGTTGATGGAGTGAAAATTCAAAATGGTTAAAACTTGTCACTAGGGGAGAGAATGAAATTATTGACAATAAATTCCTGTCTGTAAAATGGAAAATGAATATAGAATGCAGCTGACAAGTTAGGAAAGTAGGCAAAAATTGGGACTATTCTAATTACAGTCAAAAAAATAATAATATATGTTCTGCCAGGTGGTCAAGGAGATAATTTTAACAATAATAATAATATGTGAATATTCAAGCAGCACATAAATTAGAGGAATGTATTTCTGTGGCATTTCAATGAAACATTCCTGTGATTGTTTAACTATGGATACACAGACAATAGAATTAAAAGGTGAAGTCTAGGCCGGGCGCGGTGGCTCAGGCCTGTAATCCTAGCACTCTGGGTGGCCCAGGCGGGAGGATCGCTCAAGGTCAGAAGTTCGAAACCAGCCTGAGCAAAAGCGAGACCCCCGTCTCTACTAAAAATAGAAAGAAATTAATTGGCCAACTAAAAATATATAGGAAAAATCAGCCAGGCATGGTGGTGCATGCCTGTAGTCCCAGCTACTCGGGAGGCTGAGGCAGAGGACTGCTTGAGCCCAGGAGTTTGAGGTTGCTGTGAGCTAGGCTGACGCCATGGCACTCTAGCCTGGGCAACAGAGTGAGACTCTGTTGCAAAAAAAAAAAAAAAAGGTGAAGTCTAAATACATTTTCTATTCTTGAAACACAGAAAAGAGCACTCCCAACAGATTATCATCATATAAAGATTATGGTAGAGAACAAAATCCACGATAAACTTGGACTCTTGAGATCATAATTTCAAGATCCAAGATTCCAAAAAGAAATACTCAAAGGATTTAGAAATTTTAGAAATACCTATAATGTTCTTTAAACACTGCACAAATATCCACACTGAAATTTACATAAGACAATGAAGCTGTTCTACCTTCAGTAGGCCACACACATTAAACTGACTAATGTCAAAATACAGAATTTCAGATTTGGTTGACTCATAGTTCAAATAGAATTAGTTGTATCATATCAACAAAGTAGAACTGGCATGGACTGACAAGGAAATTGCCTCATTATATAGATCTTTTATTCATTAAGTTGAGACTTTGCTTGTGAAAACTATTTCCTAGCCCGATAATAGCTTAGAAAAGAAAACAGCTCAGGCTTCATTTGTCGCCACATAGTTTTAACCATTCATATGCCTTTTTGCAAAAGGCTATCCAATAAAATTTAAGTACTTACTAATATCATCTTCATGATAAATGACAGAGTGAAAAGGCAGAGTTCGGTCTTTAATATATCTCTCTGCTGGCTCAACATAAAATGTACCACCACGAGTCTGGATGAATCCTTCAAATCTTCCATCAATAACAGACCCATGGCTAAAACTTCCTTCTTCACCTATTAAAGCAAGCAACAAATTCTTGAAAATTTAATTTGCACATGAATGTTAAATTCATTCTCCTTTAAAAGGCAATTCTTTTATATATACGTGTGTGTGTGTGTGTGTGTGTGTGTGTATAAATATCCTGAATGCAAATTTACTGGGGAAATTAATTTTCACATAAAATATATCAAGCTGAATTTGAGATGTGAACAGCAATTAGTATTTAGATAAAACATATATCACTACTAATAACAATGTAAAATACATTATCAGTTTTGTTAATCATATTCCTAGCACCTAGCAGTGCCTAGCATGCATACAGTAGTCATCAATAAACAATTATTAAACTAACTTAAACTTAGAAAGAGGCAAGCAGAACCACTGATAAAATATGTACTACCAGAATAAACACATAAGTATCTTTTGAAAATTTTGTTTTAATTACATTAAGAAAAAAACTCCCTTTTTTTTGACTTCCATGTTACATTTAGGTTTTATAAATACATTTTTAAATAGAAAAGTGTCAAATATTTCAGAAGTAATTTGAACAAAAGTACATCCACAATCCTTTTTAAAATATTGGACAAGGCCGGGCGCGGTGGCTCACACCTGTAATCCTAGCACTCTAGGAGGCCGAGGCGGGTGGATCGCTCAAGGTCAGGAGTTCGAAACCAGCCTGAGCAAGAGTGACACCCCGTCTCTACTTAAAATAGAAAGAAATTAATTGGCCAACTAAAAATACATAGAAAAAATTAGCCAGGCATGGTGGCGCATGCCTGTAGTCCCAGCTACTTGGGAAGCTGAGACAGAAGGATTGCTTGAGCCCAGGTGTTTGAGGTTGCTGTGAGCTAGGCTGACGCCATGGCACTCACTCTAGCCTGGGCAACAGAGTGAGACTCTGTCTCAAAATAAATAAATAAATAAGTAAAATATTGGACAAAGAATTGTAATACTGTCCCATCAATTACACTTCATTAGTGAAAGAAAATAACAGGAAAAAAGGAACCTTTGGTTCTTAACATAATCACAATGTAAAGCTGAGCACCAAAATCAAGTGACATGAGGGGGTGCGAAGGAGAGGGAGGGGACTTTAAACCTTCAATTTGACCATTAAAATTTTCTCATTAAAATAAAAATCGGGCTTTCCATAATTTCTGAGTTGTAGAATAATATTAATTAGCTGGCTTTGAGTTAATCATGGAATAAAAGCTAAGAGCCCAAAACACTAATATTTTAAAGGACATCATTTTTATATGCAAACTAATTTATAATCTTGTACTTTTCTTGACCATCACCTAGTAAAAAAGGGCAGAGCAGGGACTACTAAATTATTTGTCCAGCAAGACAAATGATCAAGAATATTACAGTGCTGGGAGCAGTGGCTCACGCCTGTAAGCCTAGCACTCTGGGAGGCTGAGGCAGGAGGACTGCTTGAGCTCAGGAGTTCGAGACCAGTCTGAGCAAGAGCGAGACCCTGTCTCTACCAAAAATAGAAAGAAACTAGTCAAACAACTAAAAATAGAAAAAAAAATTGGCCGGGCATGGTGGCGGCATGCGCCTGTAGCCCAGCTACCTGGGAGGCTGAGGCAGGAGGATCACCTGAGCCCAGCAGTTTGAGGTTGCTGTGAACTAGGCTGACACCACAGACCTCTAGCCCAGGCAAGAGAGTGAGACTGTCTCAAAAAAAAAAAAAAGAAAAAAGAAAAAAGAAAGAAAGAAAATTATAGAACACCATAATCTAACATATAAAACCTACACTGACAGAAAAACACTTTCCTTTGGTTACAGAATTGTAAGAGTACAAAAAGCTAAAAGAATTTAATAATTCAGTTTCACCTACAAGTGAGAAATTTTAAGTACAGAAATGTCTCATTTATCTGGCATAATCAAAAAATAAGAAACATTTCTTTAAGCACTTTTTCATGTTATGATTTTGAGAAATCTAATATGTAGAAATGAAATTTCAAATAGTTTAACTTTGTCTTAATAACTGAGAATCGTATTATGTACAGAGTACATTAACACAATGACATTTTGCCTCCTCCAATACTCCTAAGAAGACTTTGATATTTTTTAGCTTTTTTATGACTCCTACAAATACTTTTTTTCACACTAGGTCAGATGTAACTTTCTAATTGGGGTAAGTGTGCCAGCCATGCCCCTTAATATACCTTTTATTTTATTATTTTAGAGAGAAGGTCTTACTATGTCTCCGAGGCTGGAATGCAGTGGCACAAATGGCTCACTGCAACCTCAAAGCACTGGCTGCAGCAATTCTCTCCAGCTCAGCCTTCCAAGTAGCTAGGACTATAGGGATGTGCAACCATGCCTGGCTAATTTTCAAATTTTTATATAGAGACACGGTCTTCCTATGTTGCCCAGGCTGCTCTTGAACTCCTGGCCTCAAGTGATCCTCCCACATTGGCCTCCCAAAGTACTAGGATTACAGGCATAAGCTACCATGCCCAGCCCAAATACATCTTTTAAATTTGATGTAATAAGAGAAATTTGTTAGAATTATGAACAAAAGCAAATAGATGCTGAAGCAGGAAGGTCTTGGGAGGATTGCCCTACAAGTGACTCTGTCACATGATTTTTGGCTGTTAAGATGAGCTTTACAGTTTCCTTTTAGATTTTTCCTGTTTTCTTATAAAACACAGAAAAGTTACTTCTAGTTTCTTGAATGGAAAATCGGAAAATTGTAGAAGTCATTAAAATTTTTTGAAAACTTTAATAGATTGGAAGTACTGAGAATCAAAATTTTAGACCTTTCAGAAGCCAGATATTCCATAATTCACTATTAAACATACATGTTACATGTAAAGGTAAGTCTAAAGATGACTTCATTTTTCAAAGACTATTACCCTTTGTGATTAAATCAACCTCCAGATTTATGCCACTTTTCTTAAATATTTGCTTACGTTTCAAAATATATATTTCTTTGTGTAGAAAAAATTAAAAGGGCTCTGTTAAGGTTCAACTTACCATAAATATGTCCAGTGTAAATATGAGAGGTATCATAATCAAGTACTTTATTTGATGTTTCTACTTTAAATTCATCACTGAAAAGGGAAGTGTCCCTCTTCATTCGTAGGTTGAAATGTCTGTAAAATGGAATGGGAAGGGGGAAAAAAACTGAAATTAAAAGGATCCAAATTTTAAACAATTATTTTTTATTAAAAAAAAAGTCTGCAAAATATGGACCATGTCACACAATTTGTCTATAAATGCACATAGCCTTTCATACAGGAATTCCACTTCTAGAAATTTATCCTAAGCATACTTGAACATCAGTGAGATCACTTCCATAATACAAGATTGAAGTATAATAAAAAATATAAAGTCATTCCACAGTATCCATGGGGGACTGGATCCAGGACCCCCCCCCCCAAGAATACCAAAATCCACCAATGTTCAAGTCCCTTATATAAAATGGTGTAGTATTTGTATACAACCTACATTCTATCACATACTTTAAATTAGTGGTCCCCAACTTTTTTGGCACCAGTGATGGGTTTCACTGAAGACAATTTTTCCATGGACTGGGGATGGGGGTAAGGGGATGGTTTTGAAATGATTCAAGCACATCACACTTATTGTGTAATCAAATCTCTCTGCTAATGATACTCTGTATTTGCAGCTGCTCCCCAGCACTAGCATCACTGCCTCAGCTCCACCTCAGAACATCAGGCATTAGATTCTCATAAAGAGCGCGCAACCTAGATGCCTCACATGCACAGTTTACAGTAGGG
This sequence comes from Lepilemur ruficaudatus, assembly GCA_963574885.1. NCBI lineage: Eukaryota > Metazoa > Chordata > Mammalia > Primates > Lepilemuridae > Lepilemur > Lepilemur ruficaudatus. The sequence continues at coordinate 58,662 of CAUYRT010106623.1, forward strand.
TTCAGCCTCTTAGGAGAATCTAATGACCCTGCTGATCTAACAGGAGGTGGAGCTTATGCAGTGATGTGAGCAATGGGGAGCAGCTGCAAACACAGATGAAGCTTCCCTCGCTCACTTGCTTGTTGCTCACCTCCTGCTGTGCAGCCCCAGTCTGTGGTCTGACGATTGGGGACTGCAGCTTTAAATTATCTCTAGATTACTTATAATACCTAATACAATGTAATGCTATGTAAATAGCTGTTATACTATATTGTTCAGGAAATAATGATAAGGGAAAAAAGTTTATACATGTTCAGTATAGATACAACTATCCTAATTTTTTTCTGAATATTTTCAATCCAAGGTTGGTTGAATCCACAGATGCAGAATCCATACATAAAGAGGGGCAACTGTATCTGGCTTTTGTTCCCAGTTCCTGACACAGAGCTCCTAAAACCTTTGGAATTCCTGAGTGACAGGTGTGTCTTCACTCCCATTCACAAGTCTGTTTTATACATACCTGAGGTTCATGCTAATGAGATGACTTAGGGTGGAGCCCCTAGATAACCTCAGAATGGGTACACATACAACTGCAGAAATCTGAATAAGCTCTATGCATTGTACCAATATTAATCTTAGTTTTGATATGGTACTATAGTTGTGTAAGTTGTTAACTTTGGGAGACACTGGGGAACGATGCCTAAGACATCCCTGTATGTTTCTTTGCAACCTTCTGTGAATCTACAATTATTTTAAGAGTTTTTTTTTTTTAAAAAAATCCAGACAATATTACTACAATCAAAATACTAAATATCCAATTAAAATCTCTAGATAAAAAGAGGCAAGAAATATGACCCAAAATACAAGAGCTATCCAGAAAGTATCTAGCCATGCGTACAATGGATACGTGGATAAAATGGCTATATACTTTCCAAATATGCCTCACAAAAAGAAAAAAAATCAGTCAAAAAAAATAATAAAATAGAAATGAGTGATAATGGAAGTAGCAGATAAAGACTTTATTGTCTACATAGTATAAACATGTTCACAAATTACAGGAAAAACATGAGCATGAGTAGAAAACAGAAGCTGCAGAAAAACAAACTTCCAAAATTAAAAAACATAATTTCTGAAATTTATTTAATTAAAAAAAAACCACTGGATTGGCTTAAGAGCAGATGAGAGACTGCAGAAAAGAATATTAGTGAACTTAAACTGTCCAACTTGATGTATAGAGAAATAAAGGCTTCAAAAAAAGAAAAATAAAAGAGCCTCAGTAACCCATGAAACAGTAAAAGGAAGGAGACTGAAAAAGTATTTGATAAAATGATGAATAAAACTCTTCCAAATTGATAAAACTATAAACCCACAGGTCTAAGAAGCTTAACAAATAAGATATGTACAAAGGAAACACACCAGGACATACCACAGTCACTGCTGAAAACCACTATTAAAGAGAAAATCATAAAAGCCACCAAGAAAAAGACACTGATTATAGGTAGGAGAACAAAGAATGACTGCTGATTTTATCATTAAGAAATAATGCAAGCGCCGGGCACGGTGGCTCACACCTGTAATCCTAGCACTCTGGGAGGCCGGGGCGGGAGGATCGCTCAAGGTCAGGAGTACAAAACCAGCCTGAGCAAGAGCAAGACTCCGTCTCTACTAAAAATAGAAAGAAAGTAATTGGTCAACTAAAAATATATAGAAAAAATTAGCCGGGCATGGTGGCACATGCCTGTAGTCCCAGCTACTTGGGAGGTTGAGGCAGAAGGATTGCTTGAGCCCAGGAGCTGGAGGTTGTTGTGAGCTAGGCTGATGCCATGGCACTCTAGCCCAGGCAACAGAGTGAGACTCTGTCTCAAAAAAAAAAAAAATTTGACATTAATTAGCACATCAATTATCACTAATCATTACTATTTTGTGTGTTGTGTGTGTGTGGTGAGAACGTTTAAAATCTGCTCTCTTACCAAATTTTCAGTGAACAATACAATATTAAAATGCTGCATTTGATCCCCCAAACATATTCATTGTAGAACTAAAAGTTTATACAGTTTGACCAACATCTCCCCCCATTTTCCCCATGCCCCAGCCCTTGTCAATTACTCTTCTACTCTCTGCTTCTGTGAGTTTGACTTTTTTAGACTTAATATATAAATGTGAACACATAGTATTTG
>CAUYRT010106624.1:0-18719 GCA_963574885.1 Lepilemur ruficaudatus
ATTTTTGTGAGAGGTGAAAGGTGTGGATCCTGCTTCAGTCTTCTACATGTGGCTATCCAGTTTTCCCAGCACCATTTATTGAATAAGGATTCTTTTCCCAAGTGTATGTTTTTGTCTGCTTTGTCAAAGATTAGATGGCTATGTGAGATGGTTTTATATCTGGGTTCTCTCTTCTGTTCCACCGGTCAACGTCCCTGTTCTTGTGCCAATCCCAAGCTTTTTTAATTACTATAGCCTTGTAGTATAGTTTGAAGACTGGTAAATTCATATCTTCCATTTTGTTTTTATTGCCTAGGATTGCTTTTGCTATATGGGGTCTACAGACCAATATCAAGTACTGAAATTGAAACAGCAATGAAAAACCTTCCTAAAAAGAAAAGTCCCAGACCAGATGGTTTCACACTGAAATTTTACCATACCTACAAGGAAGAACTGGTGCCTATCCTGCAGAAATTATTTCACAACATTAAGAAGGATGGAATCCTCCCCAACACATTTTATGAAGCCAACATCACCCTGATACCAAAACCAGGAAAGGATGCAACAAAAAAAAAAAAAAAAATGAAAACTACAGACCAATATCCCTTATGAATGTAGATGCAAAAATTCTCAACAAAATTCTAGCTAACCAAATCCAGGTGCTTATCAAGAAAATAATTCATCACTCCCACTTTTTTATAGCTTCTTCCTCCATTTAACACTTTTTTAGCAATTTAAATAGTGGCACTCTGTGTGAAAGATACTTTTTCCTGGATTCTACCTTTATTTTTGTTTATGTATATGGCTGGAAATTCATAAGGCATACTATTTATAAAAGTGCTAGTGAACATGCTAACCTTTATGTTCTGTTGAATGATGCTGAAAGTAAATTGTATTTGAGCTGACACTTGAATTCAGATTTTATAATAATGCTACAGTTTAAATGAAAGTTGTTTTAAATAATTTTGAGTTCCATATGGACAAATTGTCCAATATTTGTCTTTCTATATCCACTATTATACTTAACATTTATCGAGCTTCTGAAATGTACTGGAGAGTTTAAATAATGTAAATTATATATAGTGTGTAGCAGAGATATTTATATTATAGAATGTAGAATGTAAAGATATTCAAATTGCTACACATGAGGCAGCCACATTTTGATATATTAACTATTGTGACCTTTTGCTTTATTTAGGAAGTACTGGAATATTATATGCAAACTTCTCTCAGAAATAGTATGACTCTTCAGAATAAAACTAGTGAAGTCATTGCTTTTGAATTTTTAAAGTTAAGATCTAGGCATATGTTAAAAAAACTTGAATCAACAAATAATGACAGGGTTATGTCTTCTTACCTTTGAGTAATAGCTCAAATTTGTTTGGCAGAGAGAAAGACAAGTATATAACACACACACACACACACACACACACACACACACACATATATATATGAATAAAGGTCCTATGGCTTACAGAGCAAGCACTCTGTAGTGAGGTTAAAGGTCCTGTGGTGCTACTCTAAGAAGTTCAGATTTATACCATAAGAAATGGAAAGTCACTGGAGACTGTTAAATATGGAATAAGGGGATCAATTTTGCATTATACAATAATTAATCAACTGATCTGTAAAACATAGAGGATGGATAGTTAAGAGTAGAGATAATGATAGTCTCTCATAAGGTCTTAAGGAGAAATGAAACCTGAATAATGAACATAAAATAGAGAAATAAAATAATAAAATCTAGACTGATTTTCTCAGATTGAGAGGGCTTCATAATTGTAATAAGAAGTAACATTTATATTATAGTTGCAATATGTCAGGCAATATGCTAATCAGTGGTAGATGATACATGTCTAACAACAAGCTCTCCAGGAACCTGTAGTATGTGTGGATTTTTGTATGTGCATTTGTGTGGGTGTGGTTTTGATTTATACTTTGAAAACTTTTATGGTGCAAATGCTTCCAGTATTGCCAATTTCTTTCAACCTGCTGATATGAAACCAGTCAATCGAAGTAGGGAAGAGATGTGAACAATGTGTTCTCCCAAGCTGGTAAGAGGTGGCTCCAGTATACCAATGGAAGAACTTTTACAAGTGTTAATTTCATTCCGTCCTCAAGTCATGTCCCTTTAAGTCAGGAAAGTCAGGGTTTCTTAACCTTGACATTATTCCACTTTCTTCATTTTATTGATTTACAATTGACAAGTAAAAATTGTATATGTTTGAGGTGTACAACTCGATGTTTTGATATACATATGCATTGTGAAATGATCACCACAATCAAGCTAATTATTATAGCCATCAGCTCCCATAGATATCATTTTGTTGTTGCTGAATGTACTCAATCTCCTCTGATTTCAGAAGTTAAATGGGCCAGGTTGGTGTTTGGATGGGGCAGTATTCAACTTTGAACTAGACAAGTCTTTGTCATTGGGGAGCTGTCCTGTGAACTGTAGAATATTTAGCAGCAGCATACCTGGCCTCTACCCACTATTTGCCAGTAGAAGCTCAAGCCCCAGCCCCCAATCAATTATGACAACAAACTATCTCCAGTTATTGTCAACTGTTCTTTGTAGAACAGGACCACCCTTATTAAGAGCTACTGCTTTAAGGCATATCCTATAATTTCTTCCTTTTCTCTTTTCTTTCTTCCTCCGTATTCCTCACTTTTCTTACTTTACATTTTTGAAAATGAAGAAACTAAAACTTAGAAGTTATACAGTTATTAATTGGTAGATTTGATATAAGCACAGATACTCTGACTTCAGAGTAATTAGATAGATAAATGGAGATATGAATATGAATATAGATTAGATACAGATATAAAAATATAGGTGTAAAATCTCAATGTTGTAGTTATTGGGTAGCGAACTGTCATGAATTAAATGGATCTTCTCTTGTTGATCTATTTGCATGGACAGTAATTTCTTCTTTACTCCAAATTTGAGGAATCATAGAATTCTAAATCTAGCTCTTCTCTCTCTTTTTTTTTTAGGATTTAATTTTTTTTTTTAAATTTGTTTTATTTCAGCATACTATAGGGGTACAAATGTTTAGGTTACATATGTTCCCTTTGCCCCACCCAAGTCAGAGCTTCAAGCATGTCCATCCCCCGATGGTGGGCACTGCACCCATTAGGTGTGAATATACCCAACTCCTCCTGCCCCCTCCCTTCCTGACACCTGATGAATGTTACTACTACATGTGCATTTAAGTGTTGATCAGTTAATACTAATTTGATGGTGAGTACATGTGGAGTTTGTTTTTCCAATCTTGGGATACTTAGAAGAATGAGCTCCAGCTCTATCCAAAATAAGAGGCGCTAGATCACCATTGTTTTTTGTGGCTGAGTAGAATTCCATGGTATGCATATACCATCTTTTGTTAATCCACCTATGTATTGATGGACACTTGGGTTGTTTCTACATCTTTGCAATTGTGAATTGTACTGCTATAAACATTAGAGTGCAGATGTCTTTTTTATAGAATGCCTTTTTTTCCTTTGGGTAGATGCCCAGTAATGGGATTGCTGGATCAAATGATAGTTCTACTTGTAGCTCTTGAGATATTTCCATATTAATTTCCACTTTAAATTTACTAACTTCTGATACATCAATCTTCACAATTTTCAAACGTTATGAGCTTTCAATAAGTAAATTATTTGAATATGTTTTTCCCCTGTTTTCACATTTGTAATAACTATTCAGCATATATCAAATGCTGACAAATGCCAGACTGTGTTCTAGCACAGGGAACACAAAGGAGAGAGTAAGGAGTATTGTTCCCCTTTTATGGAACTCATAGCACAGTTGGAGAAGCAAGTAATAATGAAATAAAAAGATATGATATATTTTTAAAAAGATAAGTGTTCTGAAGATAAGTAAGGGTAGTTATTATGGTGTTTTATTAGAAGATACATATTAGTATGCCATGAGAAGTTTTGGGCATGCCTGCAGGGAAAAATATCCCTGAGGACAGCCAGGGACAAAGTGAGGAGGTGGGTCTACCATTCCCAGCCCTGGAGACTCTGTTTTATAACTTAGCCAAACGAAATGCCAAAGCAGAGTGGCTGTTCATCAGCACTACGTGGTGAGAGGTTTGTTGCACAGGTCCTCTGGACATAAACCCTTAGCCAGCCCTCCCACACTGCTGGGATAGCCCCTTTGGGACCTCCTCCATTTGTGAACAGTGGAACTCTGATTACTAGAACTGAGGAAAATCTGGGATTAAGGTACAGTCTAGTGCTGAAAAGGAGACAGTGAACTCACAGTCAAAAAGAGAAAAAAGTAGAAAACTGACAGGTAAATTACAATAATTGTATGTTTGATTACCTTTCAGGATGCCCTGCCCAAAACATACACTTAATTGATAATTTCAGTTCAAAGAATCATAGTTCACTAAATACTCTTATTATTTGTATTTTCCAAATAATAAATAACAAATTTCATTCTTGAATTCACTATGTTCATTATATCCTGGTAACCTGCTGTAATTGACATTTACACATTTTACTGTTTAGCATCCATTGTAGATGTAGCACACATATGCCTTATTCCTCAGTAAAGAGTAGAATTGTGTTTATCCAGATATAATATTGTACAATTCCCATTGGTCCTATCTTAACCTGAGTTCCATACAAAATAAATAGATTTGAGGCAAAAATGTATGTGATAACAGTTTTTTGAGTAGTACAGTGTCAAGGAAGCAGGTGCAAAGGATAAAAGAGAAGCAAAGCAGGGAATAAAGGAGAGAAAGTGGAAAAGAATGTTTTGCTGAGCTGGTCACAGTTTCCAAATATGCTCAGTTAAGTGTTCAGTATCACAGGGAATTTTCAAAGGGGTCCCATAAATTACTGTACTTGAGAATAGCCCATGGGAAGAGGGATGGTAGAGAAGAATTTATCTTGTTTTATTTTTGGTCACACACACATGCTTCTCCTTCTCCCACATCCCCATTGATTAAAGTAGGTGTTAACTGCCTCACACTTCAGCAAGGTCTTGTTACCAGTTTCCTTTAGATGACTGATGTAGAAGTCAGAGCTAGTAGGGCATTTCAGTTTGTACCTCTTTATCAGTCTGCCCTGTCTAAGGGGCTTGGGGATTTGTAGGGACAGCAAAGGAAGTTATGTAGCTTCATAAACTCCTGCTAGAGCTACATTGGGATCTGGAATTGCACATAAACTGAGTTCTGTAGAGACTCTGACTTTTCCCACTGTATAGAAAAATATTTCATGCCTCTTAACAAACAAGACAATGGTCACTGTTAGTCAAGTTTCTCCAGAGAAACAGATGTGTTTATGTTAAGAGAGAGATTTATTTTAAACAATTGGCTAACATGACTGTGGGTATTGGCAAGTCTGAAATCTGCAGGGCAGGCTAACAGGCTGCAGATCCAGGGTACAGTTAATGATGCCGTTCCAGACTGAAGGAAGCCTGGAGGCAGAATTTTTCTTCTTTGGGAAATCTCCGTCTTTTAAGGCCTTCAAATAATTTGTGAGACCCACACACATATGGGGAGCAATATGCTTTACTCAAAGCCTGCCGATTAAAATGTTAATCTCATCCAAAAAAATAACTTCACAGCAATATCTAGACTGTGTTTGGCCATAAATTGGGTACCACAATCTAACCGAGTTGATGCATAAAATTAACCACCACACTCTCCTTAAATGTACAAAATATATGTGAGCTTGTGTATATTTCTTTTTCACATTTCAGTGACCTGAGAAATCTTGAGTTCGTCTAGAGTTCTCCATGATTTTCTTTCCAAACTTCAAAATCAAATGCAAAACTTTCCTCGTCTTAGACCAACTTGCCCTTCAATCTCACTTTTTTCTTTGATCTTTGTTTTTTGAATGAGCCTTAACATCACTCTTTCTTCCTCTCCCCAGTCCTTTCAACTTTAAATATTCTTTCCACTCTTGGAAGAAGAAGTTTTGATTATTTCAGTGTTCTAAATTTCCCTAAACCTTTGCTTTATCAGTCTAACGACTCCTCCAAAGATTTTCAATTAATTTAAAAACAATACAAATTTATCATTTTAAGATAGTGATGTGAAAACACCATACTGTACCTTCTTCTACAAGTCACACCGAGCACAGCAAGAAACAAATAGCAACTTTCATGGAAGGAGGAGATAATTGTAGCCTACATCATTGTGTATGAAGATTGAAAGTAATTAAAGAATGGTATATAATTTTGTAGAAATGAAGAGGGTAAACATGATGCAGAAGAAAATATTACTGAGAAGTATATTCATAAAACCTATGTGGTTCTTCAAAGTCTCAGAACTTGGAGACATGTAAGACAAGGTGGATATGTGAGGGGAGAAGGAGACAGGCTGGAAAATAGGGAAATTATTATATATGAGCAACTATTTAAAGAGCAATTAGAACTAAAGACCCTCTGTTCAATCCTGAAAGAAACAGATATATTCTCCAGGTAAGCAGACTCAGAATCCTGTCACAAAGAAGGGCTGTACTAATGTTCCAAATGAAAATATCCTCCACTGTCAATGTACCCCCATGCAGTCCTAGAACTCTAGGTGTCGGGTGCTTGCATTCCAGGTAGTTGATTGTTGAATCATTCTCTGGAAAAACTTAACTGACCTAGAGAAGTTATTTATTTGTACCAGAGAAAAACCACAAATTCTTTCTGAATGTATAAATGGGACACTCTCAATTACTGAAAACTTCATAGGGAAACCTGGAAATTAACAAAACCTACTCAGTGCTTTAGAAATTAAGACTACAAATTCAGTTTTAGATTAAGACCCCATCAACTACTGAAGTGGCCTATCAGAAAAAGGGGAAAAGGGAAGCAACCATAGGGCTTAATTCCTATGTGGTCTGCTTACCTACCATTTTTAAAAAATTTACCTTTATTTTGAAACAATTATGCTGTTGTGGCCTTGCAATATAAACAAACCATTAGGTTAGGTGCCTCAGGCAGGTAAGGGTTGGTGGAGTAAACACTTCCAATAACTTTCCAGTTAGCTCTTAAGGGTTTCCTTCTAATATGATGAATAAAGTATCACCAGACATTTGATGAGACCTTCCAACATAAAGGGCAAAGAACCCAAACAAAGAGAATTAAAGGGACTTAGGAGAAGCAGAGAAAACACAGTGAGTAGAAAAACACTTCAAAAGGGCTAAAATTAATTTCATAAAGAATAGGGAAATAAGTGAAGGATAATAGGGAGACATCTTAGAACACAGAACCCAATGATCCACAACCCCCACACACCAATATACATACTAATAACAATACGTTATATCAGTGCTATTACAGAAAGAAATCAGTAAAGGTGTTATAAGATTACATTGAGGGAATTTACCAGATTTCCAGAGTAATAGCAAAAGCTCAAAATGACATCCAAACAGCAGCTTTATGGAACACATGCTAAAATGTAACAAAGGAACATAGGGCCCCACTGCTTTGGAAAAGAGCCAAAATAGTCAGTGGACAAACTTCCTAAATAGCTTTGGATAAATGAAATTAGATATAACAGTGAATTTTGCAATGCTATTAGACTGTGAGATATAACTTATTTATGTGTTTAAAGAAAGCTAAGCAAATTAAAAAAGAGAATTATTAATGACAAGAGAAAAAGAAAGTTGAGCAAGAAAGGGAATTTAATCACGATATGCTTAACAGTAAGAAATTATTTATTTATTTATTTATTTTTCTTTTTTTTCCTTGGTTTTCAGCCTGAGCAAATAAGAAATTATTTAAATGACAATATAATATTTAGAAAGAACATACAAGCACTAAGCCAAGAAATTATGATTAAATCATTTGGGAGTATGGTTAGAAGGTAAACAGAGTGATAAAAGAGAGTAAAAATTGTCATCTACTATAACCGGAAGTCTGTCTAAAATTGATGGATCAGGGGGTAACTTACGTACATTGTTGGTAGAAATATCTAGGAAAATACCAAAACTAATATAAAATAGTTAAAAATGATCGCTTCTGTGGAATAGGTAATGATGGAAAGGGGAGACTCATAGGGGACTGCTTTATTTTAATTGTTTTGTTAATTCTTATAAATATTTCAACACAAGTTGCTTATAGTCATTAAGTGTATGCCTTTTGATAAAGACTAATTAAAGAGGAAAATGTTTTAAATTTTCAAATAAAATTTAGAAAAGACCAATATCACTCAAAGATGAAACTGTTAACATAATCAAGTATTTTTCCGACTCTGTGTATAAATATTGATATGATAAAACAATGTAAATACTGATTTTTTCAAATAACATGAAAAAACTAAAGACTATGATATTATTACAAATTCTGTAAGAATATTATTTATATTTATAAAATATAATTATTTAAAATAAATATTCTACAATTTAACTATTTGCTTCCCTTGGCAGTTAGTTTCTTCCAGTGATAAGTTCGAAAATGATAAGAAAAAATATCTATGCTTTATTCAGTTTTCAAATTTAAAAAACTCATTTTAAACATATACATACACTTTCAGAATTGGAAATAATGAATCAAATGTTAAAGCTCAAATACTACAAAAATATTTTTCAAAGTGGTTAAACTAATACACATTATCATCAGAAATGCATATGAGTACTTCACTGTGGCCTCTTCATTTTGTTCCTTGACATTCCTAGGATAGTTTCTAAATTACCAAACAACAATTTTTTTCCCTCTCCCCATTTTAGGGTTTGATAGAAGAAATGCAGATTTCCCCAAACGAGTGTTAAAGAATAATTGGTGATTTTTACTATGTATTCTCACTACCTTCCCATATTCTTTCCCAATACAGAATATGCACTTATTCCTAATTCTGTATACCTAAATTCAACCTAATTAAATGAAATATGAATGTAAATGCCAGACATTCATTACAACAGTTGTGACTAAGACCAAAGGGCCAAAATTGTGCAAACAGGAGAAACAGTATAGCTTTTCCATCTTTACAACCATCAGGGCATGATATTTTGATTTAAAGAAAAATAGAAAATGAAAGAAAGAAAGGAAGGAAGGAAGGAAGGAAGGAAGTGAGAGAGGGGAAGAGAAAGCAAGCACGGGAATTTGGAATCAAAGACAATTTTAAATTGGGAAAGGGAGATAAGTGTCTATGGCTATAAAAGGAAAGCATGAGGAATCCTTTTTGTTTGAAATATTCTATATCTTAACTGTGGTACTAATTCCATGGATATGTACATGTGATAAAATTTACACCATTGTATAGAATTGTATGTGTACAAAATACACATGAACACACTGTAAAGTGCCTGTCTGAATAAGTTTGATAGAATTGAATCAATGTCAATTTCTTGGTTGTGCTATTATACTATAGTTACGTGAGATGTTACCACTGGGGAAACTAAGAGAAGGGTATATTGAATTTTGGGATCTCCTTGTACTATTTCTTGCAACTGCAAATGAAACTACAATGATCTCAAAATTGAAAAGTTAAAAAAAAGAAGCCTTAATCCCCTTACAAAACATGGAAAGGATTTTGAAATCTATTTTTCCAAGTACTCTGAAATTGGCCCCCAATTTCAAGTCCCTGTGGGTAAATATTAGTCAAGTTTTAATGAAAAAGAAATTTTATCTTTCAAAACTCTAAATCTGTATCTATTAATTATTTAAAAGTCAACATAAAATAAAATAAATATTATAGTGTGATACAATTCTATTACCAACTCTTCAAATGAAGATCTAAATAAGTAATTTTCCCCCACTGTGATCAAATAGTTAAAAATACAACAAACATAATATATCTGGGCCAGACTAGGAATGGTCTTTGAATTTATCATTTATGATAAATGATTTGGAAGATTTGAAATATGTATTGCTCTATTATATTAGCTAGGTTCCATTAATAAAAAATTCTTAGTATCCCCTAAACATTGAAATAAGATGTTTCTATTTTTTCCTTGTTAAAAATTCATTGAAGAGTCATAGAATGATTTTAAGAAAATGTATGAATAAACAATTTAGTGGGAAGGAAATATGATGATAGGAATTTAGAAAGGGGAAAAAGTTCTTTGTCTCAGAATGCTCACAACTTTCAACAACTGAGAAAATTTCTTACACAAGAAAGAAAGAGGTAATAAATAAGTCTCAGAGCTGTCAGAAACTTTCTCTAAGGAGAAATTCACAAGAAGAATTCCATACTCTTAAATCAAAAAGAGAAAATTCAAGAATCACAGTTAAGGAAATAATTTTATAAGCACCAAGAGGAGCAATCCTCCAAGGAATCTTGATACTACCTCAAGGAACAAAAAAGAATAACTATATGGTGCCTATCTGGTCTGGCTTCTTTGTCTTATTATCCTGCATGCAAAGGATAAAGAAAGTTCTCACATTTTCTTTTCAATTTTTTTTTATAACAGAATTCTTGTTCAGTAAAAATAGTTGTTTTCTTATAGATCAGAAGAAGGATGTAGTCAACCTCACTTTTAGGATACATATAAATAAAAATTCAGTTCCACATTTATTGAAGCTCCATGCTTTATAGCCTAAAATCTAGTAAAAAGAAAAAAAATGAAGATAATTATAAAAGACTGTAACAAAGCTTGCTGTGGGAGAGTTGAGGTTGAAAACTCAGCCAAGCTTGAGCATTCAAGGAAAATCTTCCTTTAGGTGGTAATGTTCAGCTGAGAAAGAGCAATCTTTCAGTCTATACTTGGATGAAAATATATATGTACATTGAACTCATAAAGGAAAAAGGGAAAATTAAGTTCTTTACACGTTCTTCTTAATTATTTCCTCATTTAATTTTCTAGACTTTTGCTGGATGTTTCAAGTTCTAGCTGTAAAGATATTTGCTTTCAAAAGAATTATCAAGAGTTGGCTTTGTGTTTATAAATACCAAAGGAAAGAAAAAATAAAAACATAACCAAAGTGAAACAACAAAAACATTCTTTTTTATAGCACCAAAAATATATTTGTGTTTCTCCTATGTAAGATAATATAAACTAGAGAAGACAGATCTAGTTGACATCACCAAATCAAGTCAAAGTTCTTTTTTTTTTTTTTAAATAAATTTTCTCCAGGGGAAATTCTCAGTTTCTGTTCTCCCAGACCACTGGTTTTAGTCCTTCTTCTGTAGTTGTTTCTTTTCAGCCATCTTAGAAAATATCTGTTCATTGCATTATCTCTTAAAACTGACCTTCTCAGGATTTTACCGTGTTTTTTTTTTTTTTTTACTTAAATACTCTCCTTAGGTAACCATATTTACTAGCAATATCATATTTTAAGTATTCAGAAATCTACATATCCGACACAGATCCACTCACCAGATTTCGTCACTGCTCATCACATCATATGCTGGGCATCTCCATAGCATCTCAAATTCAAAATATCTAAACCTACTTTTCATTCATTATTCCCTGTTTTAATGAAGGGTTCCAGCATACTCAGTTACCAAGATGGAGTGCCACACATGACTCCTACATCTTCCTCTTTGACAGCAATCCATCACCAAATTTTATTTCATCCCCTGTCATTCTCTAATGTTTTTTATTGCTTTTCATTCTAAATGCCAAAGCATTGTCCAGATCATCATCATTTAACACAGATTTCTATAAGACCCTCCTTACTAATCTTGCTAAATTCACATTTACCTCATTTGAAATAATTGTCCATGATGAACCTGGAATAATCATTAATGTATGTTTCCTTGGATCACTAGTTCTCAAGTACATTCAAGAGCTTCCCATTGAATTTAGGATTAAATACGACCCCCTTGTGCATATGTGTTCAGCCTCAACCACTTTCACTTCTCTTTCTAACTCCACCCTCCAAATACAAAGACTTATTCCTTATTTCTGAATATTCACACATTCTGTATCCCAGACCTGAAATACTTGGTAATTTGCCATTTTACTTTCACTTATGAAATTCTTTTATCTTTCATGTTTTAGGTTAAACATTTGCTCAATGAATATTTGTATTCTAACATTGAGTTTAATGTTCACTATTGTTTTTTATGATGACAAAATAAAAAAATAATTTGTCTTCTACAGTTAACAGAAAGATAAGAGTCATTGTATGAGGAAATATCAAAGAACGGATAAAAATTTAACAGTGGATTTGATAGAGAAACTAAACTGATAATAAGAAAAAATGTAAAGAAGATAAATGTGCTTTACAGACACTTAGATTTCCTTCATTTTTCATGAAGAAAAAGTTATCAAATCTATTTCTCAGGAAAGTGTCGACATTACATCTTGACTGTGACATTCACTGATGATATTTTAGCTCCTTATGTGTGTCAGTCCATCATAAAGAATTCATGTCACTATTCTTTTTTCACCATGAAAATAAAAACATCAGTGAGCTGTAATCCTCAGAGTGTACTTAAAATCATGTTCAAATGCCTAACTGTAGAAAATAACATGAATAGTCAAAAACATGTATTTTCACTTTGTCTCATGATTGAGTATAACATGGTGATTATAAACACAGATGCTAAAGCTAGATTGAGTCTGTTCGAATATTGGTACTTCCATTTTCTGACTGTATGATCTTGGATCAGCTACTTAATCCCATATGTAAAATACAAATATTAGCAAATGTATCATTGTATTTCATGCCATTTAAAAGAGTTATAACTGTGAAAACAGTGCTTGGCATAGTGCAAACATCGTGTAAGTGACGGTTATTGTAAATATCTGTGCATCTTGGCATTTGGTATGAGAGCAGTAAAAGAACAAAGTTACAAAGCAGAAACAACATTAATAGTCTAATCTCTCAGTTCACTGTAATCAACTGGTCCACATAAATCAAAGAGCACACTGGATTGGCATTCATGGAAGCTGAAGGAATGAACCAGTCAGCAGAAGTGATAACTGATACAAATTAATGTGCAAATTATTCTTGGAGTTTCACACATTAAGAACTAAGCTGTAAAAACATCGAATGAGTCTCTCACTAGGATTTAGGATAACAGAGATGCCGATGTTCTTCATTTCTTTTTTGAAATAGAGAAATATCCTGAGGTGTTTACAGGATGGTTAACTACTTGCAACAAAACTCTGTTGATGTGTTTGGGGGACTTTTGTTTCATCGTCTGCTTGGTGAATGTGCCTGTTTTGAAAGAATTGACACCAAGCTGCCAAATACCTTCTGTGTACTTTGTGTCAAGGAAGAGAAAGATACTACATGCCTGTAAGTCCACTAATAGCGAATCATTTTATTTCTTACTGCTAGCTTAGAGTCTGGCTCATAGAAGGCACTTAATAAATAACTGTTCGATCAATGTTTATTTACCGGGATTCACAGAAGAATAGCTTTCATCATAGAGCTTGTCCAAGGAAATTAGCTTGTTATCACAAAGAAATGCATGCTGCATGATCAACTTAGCTGAAGTACAACTAGTTATTTAGGCACTGTTACTAAATACATGAGAGGAAGTTATGACATGGAAATTAGTTGGGGATCTCTAATATCTGACCTATGTTATTAACAAAATGTGGCTTCATTACTTACAAGCTATGTAAATGGCTTGTTTCCACATTGATAGCATGGAATAATTTTCATGTTCATTGCTGATATATTATATATTAAATATATGTATATTTTACATATACAAGGGGAGAGTTGCATGAACTCAAGAAAAATTATGACCTCACATATTCTTAATATTAACCTATATATATATTCAAGAGTATAGATGAATTGTAGGACATGATCAGTTCTGGCATCAAGAAGCTTATGATTTAGTTGTTAAGATAGAATTTAGCAGGCCACTCAAACAGTTTAGATGTCAGAATTGATTAGTACCTAGTGGATTCTCAGAACTGGACTAAATGCACATGTGATGGGAGAAATGGAGTATGGAGGAATGATACAACATCTGTCCTTTCAAGAAACTTTCAAATATTAAATGTGGCAAGTCATAACTTCAAAATATGTAGACTTATTTGTCATAGTATCTTTCCAACATAATATTCTTTGCTCAATATACAATGTGGTAACAAACAACTCAAGAGTATAGATCAGACAAAAACTTCTCAATACAATCAATGTTATGTTTTCAAGGACAGCTATTAGAACAACAGTATTGACGAATTAGTAGGATTTGAACAGAACGAAATGGGAACTAATTCCAGACCAAGGCAAACAATATGACTGTAGACATAGAATCAAGAATGAGTAAGTGCAAGTAGTATAAGAATACAGCAGGAGTAGTATAGATGATGGGAGGTTTTCGATGGGAGATTTCCATAAAAGAGAAAACAAAGTCTTTGCAAATTTTGAAGGGACAGGTAAATAGAGAGTCCAGAAAGAGTATTCTGGTAATACCAAGCAAGATGTATTGAAGATACCACAGCAGAGAAAGTGAAGTGGCCCTTTTCAAAATCTGACTATGCAAAAACAAAATTCTTAGGCAGAATCAGAAGAGTGAAGATGGAGAAGGAAGAAAGCACGCAAGATATTTATTTCATAAGTTGAATGGATATAGAGCCTTTAAGGAGAAAAATTAGTAAAGGCTTTAGGTTTCCAAACTGAGGTAATTGGAAGAATGAGGATGCAACCAACAAAAATACAGAGTCGAGAAATGTTTTTTGAGGAAAGTAATATTGTTTGTTTGTGACATATTGAGTTTTAAGTGATGGTTAGTGAGCCACCAAGTCTAAAGCTGAGTGATGCAGCTAATAAATCAACTTGTATAAAAGGTAGAGATTTAGACTGAGGACATCAGTATAGAAATGACAGCTTAGATAGTAAGAATGGGTAATCCTGAAAATAGGAGAAGAGAACCTTCCAAGAGCTAAGTTTTGAAAAATAAACACTGTTAAGATTCAAGAGAAAAGAATATGGGTCCAAGTAGAAGCTAAATTACCTATAAAACATTGTCCATATAAGAGCTAATGAAATGTCAATATGAATAGCCTTTGAAATGCCATATTTTTGGGGGCAAGCACATTTTTCAAAATCAAAGAACAAAAATTAGTTAAAAAAAGAAAGAAAAACAAAAGATTATTTCACCAAAAAAATAAAATTGCTAGCATTTTAAAATTAGTAGATATGCCTTCCTCTTCTAAATCAAGTCCTGCACATCACATAGTACATGTAAATTCAATGTGGGCTATTTGTTAAATTGAACTTTAATATTCAATAGGTTTGCAAAAAGAACTTTATCTCATAAATTGTGTCTATTAACTGATATATGATGATTACTTTGTGTATTTGAAATATGAAATATTTGATATGATTTGTATATCATATCAGAAAACTCACAACCCTAAGATAATTTTACTTTGTGTGCCTGAAATGAGAGCAATCATTATTAATATTAGTATTAGTATTATAAGTTTATGAACTTTATTTCTTTCCATAGGATACTTAGTTCACTAAAAATTATTCCACTGCTGTGTGGGCATTTGTATAGAAATAAAAACACTCGGAATCAAATGTGGCAGCCAACACTTATGATTTTCCTTAACATTTTCATTCATTTACTTTGTGGCAAATACTATTCTAAGTGTTTTATTAAATACTTGCAATAACTTACTTTATGCACAAGACAATGCTATGAGATAGGTATTGCTATCCTGTCAATGTTTAAAGATGAGAAAAATGAATCACAGAACAGTTAAATAAACTACCTCAATTCATACCTGTGTAAAGTTACAGGTGCATTCTCAAGACCTTCAACACTTAAAAGCACAAGAGGGTATCTTTGGTTATTACTGACTTGAGACCATTACCAAATCTAGAATGCTGGTTCATTTTATGTTTATGTTAGTTTTTTCGTTCCGTTCCATCTTCATGTTGTGAAATTTTCCAACATTTTGTTTTTCTGCAAGATTATTTATTCATAATTTTTTTATTTCTAATTATATTCTAGGAGCCATGATTACATTTTGAACAGTTAATAACAAGTGAAACAAAGGGACTGAGATTTTGGTTTTATGCTTCAAACGTTGGATTTTCTGCTAGTGTGAAATCGTAAGCAAGAGAACATAACACAATTCATTTTGCTTTTTACCCAAGAAATATTATTAAATTAGTTGAATTGATAATTACTAAGCTCTTATTTTGCATGCATTTTTGAGGAACTGATGCATTAGAAACTGATTTTATTACATATTAGTGCCTGGTTACTTTTCTAATATCAAGTTTAAGTGTTATCAACCATTGTGAAATGTAACTCTGGTCTAAAGTAAGTCTAAAGGAGAACTCACTTTGAAGTATTTCCCTGCAATTTTAGCCCTGAAGGGAATACATTGTACCTTCTCTGAGTTTGAGTTCTGGATTATTTTAGGGCTTGGCAATAAAAGACCTTTATAAGTATATTACACCATTCCCCATTCCCTATTAGGAGAAGTCTTTAATTTTCTGCGTAAATATCTGGAAGAAGTTAAGTGCCTTGTTAGCACATTATTTTCTCTTTGGGAATATTTTGCTCAAACTACCCCTTTTGCATAGGTTAAGTAGCTTTTATATAAGGGAAATACTTCTGTGACCCTTGTGGTCAGAAAGAATAAAAACCATAAGATCCTTTTTATCCTTTCCCTGGATTTTGTTCTCCAATCAAAGGACTCATCAGCAATTTGTTCATTCTCCTTTACTTTCCTTCTCCACTGCTTCAGACACAGGTTTTCATTCTGTGAACACCACATTTCAGGCATTTTGCCTCTTGCCCCAGAAAGTGAACAGTGAAAACAGTTACCTCTAAAAGGGATACTTCCTTTATAAAAAACCCAGAATATAAAAAATTTCATCTAATTAGAACTAATTTTAAAAGAAAAGAAATGTACCAAGATTTTCACAAAATTTGAAAAAAAAAATAAAAAGGCCTAAGACTAAAGTGTCTATAGCTTTTTCAAAAAAGAAATGTCAAATGGAAAGCCATTGACCATCTCCTCAACTCTCCTCTATTTCAATCGCCACTCTTTTACACTAGGTTACCATCGTTTTCCCTTAAAATTACTAAAGTTGTAATCTAATACTGGAATCCCAGACATTTTTCTTACCCTTTCTTGGCTATTCTCCATACTCCTGCCACAAAATTATGTATATTTATAATATAATATAATTGTAATTATAACGTTATATACACATTATTGCTTTAATACTGTTCAAAAATTCTGAAAAACATTGTGAAAAATGTGTAAAAATGATTTAAATATTAATATTTTTTTCTTATATGCTTAGGAAACAATCTAAAAGACAAAGCAGCACACCAATATTTATTTGGACCATTTGTATTCAGGTTAAATTGGGAACAATGTTGTAACCCTATCATTGGAATATAATTAAAGGTCTTGATATATAAGAATTAGGTAATATTTCACAGCAATTAAAAAGCAATTCATGTTCTATATATTTAAAAAAGAAGGGCATAGATAGTATAGAAACAAATTTTAAATAAAATGATCTTTATTCTAATTAATGAATACACGTACATTAAATTATAAAAAAGAAAACATCTATGTGTAACCTGAATAAGACAAATGAGTGATTCAAATAGTGTTTACAAAATTTGTTATTAAATACACAATGATAATTTTAAGCGAAGTTGAAGAATCAGACTTTCCTGTAAAAAATACAGCAAATGTGCATATTTTCATAATACCACCATTCTTAATTTGCCTGATAGAACAAAGCCCCAACATTGATTTGAAAAAAAATGTGTCTCTTCTAAAACTGGGCAATAACTATACCTAATCCTATGCTTTTAAATTTTGACATACTATTTCTGTTTTATGTATATATATCAGAAAAAAAATGTCAGCAGTCTAAATACTACTTTTATACTTATTTTTCAGTTGGAAAA
The DNA here is from genome assembly GCA_963574885.1 of Lepilemur ruficaudatus. Lineage (NCBI taxonomy): Eukaryota > Metazoa > Chordata > Mammalia > Primates > Lepilemuridae > Lepilemur > Lepilemur ruficaudatus. The sequence goes on from CAUYRT010106624.1 coordinate 17,739, forward strand.
TTATAAATTAGATAGAAAAATTGTTAAAAGCTTCTCTTGTTATCTTCAGACTTATTGACAAGGCTAGAGACATGGTGACTGGCCATTGGGAAAGTACTGCTCCCAACACTGATCTCAATGGAGGTAAGTTTAGAGCATAGAAAGCAAAGATATGAGTGGCAAATTATTGCATATATTAATTAAAAAACACTTGTGAAGACAGATAGCCATAGTTGGTAGCAAAGTCAGTGCATACAGAGGAAACGATATCCTAATTCAGTTGTGCAACTGTGTGCTGACAGGGACTATGTGTAGAAAGAGGAGCTATACCACTAAAGAAAAAGTATCTTTCCTGTACCTAATTTTTCAAGAAATATTCTAGCTTATTCCAAATAAATGAAATAAAGTGAATCTTGAGTGGCCCTTCTCTCATCTCAATAAGATACTTCTAGGTGAAGCACATTCAGAGAAAAAGCTCCCAGAAAACAAACTCCCATATTGTGACTGTTATTCCCCTGGGCAGCTTAATATGGGATAGCAAAAGAATGACATCAATATACATATTTTTTTCTCAATTTCTAAGGGAAAGATCCCAGAGTGTCTCAGATGAACAAGTTGAGAAGATCAGTTCTACTCAGAAGAACCTGAGTCTGCTGGATGGAAGGAGTTCTAGGTTCTGAGAAGAAGAAGAAGGCAAAGAAATCCTTTGAATAATCTGTAGGAAAAGTCACACAAAATATGAGATAGCCTTGTCCTTCATATAATCTAAGTACGTTCCAATCTAGTAATGAAACTTATATTTGATTATGAGTTTTGGGGCTTTTATCTTATTTATTTGGTATTGGTCCAACGCAAAATATTGTGTTGTTGATCTTTGGGGAGTAGGGTTTTAAATTTGTTGTTGGTCACTCATTATGAGTCACAAAGTAAATTTTATAGATGAGGACTACTTTGACAGAGTAGGTTTTTGAATGTAACAAGATAAGTCAACTTTAGTGGTAA